>CM043015.1:120312688-120376929 GCA_023690525.1 Holotrichia oblita | reverse complement strand
TTATCCTTTCTGTTTAGTACAAACTACTTTATATAGATATATGGGCATTCAAGGATAGTTGAATATATACCAAAATAAGAAATGTGATCTGGAAAAAGTCTTGCGCTATAGGTGCCACTTGAATTATAATACTAATGAACGAGGGACATCACACACATGGTATGTATCCAATAAAGTAGAGATGTCGTTTTTATATATATCCGTGGTTATGTTTTATTTAGAAAAACTAAATTATATTAGCTTGCTGTTTTCCTGGATGTAAACATTATAAGTACAACTCATGGCGCCATAACAAATATAGATTAGTTGTGGAAATGTTGATTTTCCTTTTAGTTGAGGATATATTTTATGTAGATCATTTTAAAAAATCATACCACATATATCGAGAAGCGTAACTGTTTCCAATTCATTGTGCTTCTGACATCGGTTCAACTGTGTTCCTAAAAATTTGTGTAACTAGAGCGCTCATTATTAGTATTCGATGCAAGTTTTCAATTTTCGCTGTCTGATTCACTTTCGAAAGTTCTTAACAAACTGTACAAAAGATTTATTTGGAAATTAGACCTGTTCCTATGCTGATTTATATACGGAATCATGAATACCAGGGGACGCATTGCCGTCGGTGTGTTAATAATTGTAAAGGTTTTTTTTTTTACTATCTGGTAATAGTTCGTGAGTATATACTGAACTCATTGATAATAATTAGAGCTGCTCTTTTGATAGGGACATGACGTATGTGGTCCTGCCGTATTTATAATTCATTCCATTCTCTTGAAATTATAATATATCTTGTAACAGATACAATATTTGTTGTTGTAGTTATATTTACAATACGGATTGCAATTTTGTTAGGCATGTGGACTCCAAGTTTTATTAGAATTGAAAGTGACATCAGTTTGATGTTGGAACGTTATATGGTTTTTATTTAAGATAAATACACATACACTCTAAATAATGTCTTGTAGGAGGTTAACGATGTCGTATAATGAACAATATATTGTAGTAACAATAAAATATAACCGTGTCCGAGGGAGTTAACCCACTGACATCGAAATGAACATGAAGTTGACGTGCATTATTTCAGAATGCCTAACATCCCTTACCTCACTGATACCATTGTTAGACTACTTAAAATTGACAATATAAAAATTGCTAAATATAATGTTAAAGTTGTTCACTAAGTTGAAGGATCCTGTGCCCTTGGAATTGAAGTCTAATGTGGTTTATAATATTCCATGTAAATCCTGCAACCAAATCTATATTGGTCAGACATCTACTTGGTTAAAAACTAGAATATCTAAACATCGTAGTGACTGTAACTTAAAGAAATATACTAGTGCCTTAGCAATACATTGTAATAACACGCGTCATGAGATGGATTTCGACAACCCTCGTATACTGTGTACTGAAAACAACTACAGAACTAGACTCTTTTTGGAAATGGTACATATAAACACACATGCGAATACCATGAATTTCAGGTCAGATTTGGAAAATTTAAGTAGCATTTATTCATATTTATTACATATACATAAGCAAAAAAAAACTCAAACGACACCATGAATTAGGTGTTACGTGAAAAAATCATTGTCATTAAAAATTGCCTAACTGAGATTTTCAATTGTTTTTTTAAACTTAATTATATTTTTAATAGCACTTGAGCAAATTTGATAACGGTATTGCACATGCCAGATTACTTAATATCCACTGTACGCATTCATCAATCACTGCTCCTATAATGAAGTTCAATTTAATTGTGCATATTGTCAATCTCTTTAACTCTATGTAAGTAATTTAGTAGTTATTGTAGTATTGTTTAGTTGTAACATACTGGAATTTGTTGTAGTACATAACCCTGATGAAGCTTTTAATTAAAGCGAAATATTGGTCAATGTGAAAATCGAGTTTAATTTATAACCACAGGTCGTGTTCACCCGACATCTTTATTCCACTACAACTGTTAATTTCTAACGACCGCCACTCCTTGAAGATTTAATAAAATATAACATCAATTTTTCAAACTGTGTTATGATAAAAATATTCGTATTATGATAACTATATAGCTACAATAGTCATACTTCCTGAAATTACGATAAAATTTTGTCACTAGACTTTGTTAACGATATGGCTTAGTAATAAGCGTCATAGTATTACTACTTGAGCGCTACTACTATACCTACTACTAGTTTTTATAAATAATATCCTGAGATATGGCCTAGCGCCATTCTTATTTGTCAGTTTTCTTAGGTTCCAAACGATGTTTAAAATCATTTGGTTGTCGCTGTTTTTTACCACGTATAGCACAGATACTGTTTAATATTCTTAGAGCTCTGTTTCGTGAAACTCCAACTTTCTTCTCAAGTTTAAAGCTTTATCAGTCATATTATAATTTCTTGCTCTTGTTTTTGTAAATGATCCATATGATTATTGAGATTTTGCTTCAGTTTATTCTAGAGGACACATATGATCTGCTATTGTTTTTGATGAAACATACTAACTCATAATTGAAATATAATAGCATGAACATTATGGCCTTGATACTACTAGATTTTCGTCGGAATTCATGCCGTTTTCTACTGGAAACTTTTCTTTTTTTTTATCTCATTACCAAATTGTCGCTTCTTGTCAGAACCCAATAACTGAGTTCGGTGATAATTGTTCCGCACCTCGAGAGCTTTATGCGAGGTACCACAAAGCGCCATACACCGGGTCCACTTTTCTTATCGTTATGCACTACGGCCCTTTCTTCCATCATTTAAAATGTGAAGTTAAATCTTGTACAGATGACAGCTAAATATATTTCTCATTTAATCCAATGATCCAACGATTGCGGAAAAGATCATAAATATAATCATTTAGAGAATATTTGCAAATATTCGCAACAGTAACAATTACAAATCAACCTTATCAAATCTCCTCCAATTTTTTTTTGATTCCTAGGAAGTAAAGTAATATAGTTAAAATTGTCATAACAATTCAAATTCTGTCCCAATCAAATACCTCCGTAGATTGCAAAAGTCATTCACGTAGTACGTTACGTTTAGACAAGGGCACCTGTCAAATAATACACTTTCAATAGTGCTACCAAAGCTATAGTATGCGATTCTCTTGTTCTTATACGCGTTTGCTATAGTGATGTTATACATATACGTACTCTTCATAACAAAAATAATTGCAAATGGATATGAAAACATTCATATACAATGTTAGTGAATGGTTATCGTGCCTACTCAGACAGACTAAACCATTAAAAGATAAACGTTTGCTTCATAGCGCAAATTTTTGCTGGAAGGTCGTGCAAAGAAAAAGCCCACATACCTTTTCAGCAAGACTAAATTCAACTATAAAGGGCATACTGTAAATGTACGAACTAACAGCAATTTATAAATACCGGAACAACGATTTCAAGCGACGTATTTACTTCAGATGTAACCCAGATTTACATTAGTTTGGATTTCCACTTTGTTTTGTCACACGACGTAAGCAGATTTAAGTACCTTTCATAAAATGGAGAAATACTCGCCAGGCAATGAATTTGCTTGCTTGCTAAGATACCCAAATTGTCTTTTTCATGAGTTGTTCAAAATTTCCTTCATTTTTATTTTGTTTGTATATCGTAATTTTTTTGTATTTTATTGTCTTCTCATTTTTGTTAGACTAGAAGTTGAACGCCACCTGCATATTTAATTTATGCAATTGCGATATAGCCTCCCTGATGATTGCTATTATTACAGTTATAGTTCATATATTATCTTTACACAAAAATTCTTCGAAAACTATAATCTTCCAATAAAGCGCAATAAGTAAAGTTGAGTAAAGTCCTGTACAACGATCAAAGAAATAATTCAAATATGTTGTCGCTAATTATAATTTCCATTGAATAAAAGACAAAAGCAACAATTCATAGTATAAATTGAAAAACAAAAAACCTGTGGAAAACATTATATTTTGATAAAAAAGTACCCACAAAGAATATCCAAAACTGCCTTTTATAACTTCAGTAACATCCAAAACATCGGCTTCCCCATCAAAGATTGAAAACACCAACTTTTGCTTACAACTCAAAACAAAAGATGAGAACTACTATTATTTAATAGAAATGAAATTGACTGAACGAACTAACATCGACGGTCCATGGACCGTTTTCCATAACTATTATAGTTAATGCTATTTTAGTTAAGCTGTTTTATTACTATAAAAACCTCGTTTCTGTTTTTCATGTCTCTTTTTTAGTCTTACTTTATTCTGTACTCACACGTCCATACATATATGTTTTCGTGCACAACGCACGGATTTTAACGTTATATTCTCCAGTTAGTTGAAAAATCTTCTTTAAACAATTAATTATATAAATTTATTACTACATTAGAATGTCAATGTACTTAATTTTAATCATCATTTGAATGACTTGGTTTTAATTGTTTCTTGCTGACTGGTATGTATGTCTTTTTGGAGAACCATCTTGTAATAATGTATTTTTATATTAATGTTATTTAATTTTGTTAAACATTTTAGCTTGAAAAAGACCAGTGTCGGCTGAAACGTATCAAATATAGCTAATAAAAAATTGATTAGAGAACCGTAATTTGCTCAATTTGGCATTTCATTATCCTTGAACAAGTTGAAGAGCGTTAGAATCGTCTAATTATAGTTAATGAGTTTGATCATAATATGAAAACGATACCAAGCAAATTTGGTCGTAATGTTAATGTACCTTTAACAGATTGCTAACGGAACTTATATATAATATATAGGTATCTACCACATATATGTATATTATAACATTTTATTATTACCATCTTTTAGTGAGATAGTAGGATAATGTGAATGACAAGTACTTATGTTTTAACTATTTTTATTATTTACATTTCTTTTTTAAATCTGCTTTCGTCCTATCCTTACATGAACAAAATTCGTCAATGGTATGCAAAATATGCTTAAATAAAAACTGAAAAGATTTTTTTATGGACTGTACACCGTTATATTTGTTTGGATATTATAAAAGACATTGTCATTTTCTTATGAACAACTGATATCCACATCACTCGGGGATACCGTTTGTTAGAATACTGTATATTCAGCGGACGTAAAATATCAATTATGCATGTTGTGTATAAAGAAATATAGTAAGTAAAGACGATATAGCTGCAGGCTGTACCAAGTTACGAAGAGAAACATCTATCTGTTAAACCTTGTAAAAATAATAACACGTATTTTCAACGTTAGTAGACTTGCTATTTCAAGTTGCATACTAGGTGGCATCAATTCATCGGTTAAATAAACGAGCTATTTTCTCGAAAAGAAATAAAACGTTAAAAAATTAAAACTGATTGAAACATAGTTTGCAGTATTATTAAGTCTATCAATGAGAAAAACAGTCAAAACTATCACAACTATATGATGCCGAGAAAATACCATTTTACGATAAGCTCCAAACTACTTAAATACTTCAGTAACGAATCGATCTGTAGAAGGAATGTCACTAAGGTGCCTACTTCGATCTTGTGTACTGGTGGCAACTAAGAATGTCCCTCGGCCATATCTCAGGAACGGCCTACAGTACAGTTTGGGGAAAAACGATGACTGACTAAAGGACCCCGAGAATCATTTGGAAATTATTTAGAAAAGCGTAGGATCACTGCTAGAGGGCGTAACTGATCACCAACAATTTTAATTCTTATTTTACCAACCTAAGGTCTATAATAAATATAGAAAATCGGAATCTACTAAAATTTTGCATATTTTGCATCGGACAACTTTCTTTGTATTTTGTCAAATAAGGGCAGCGGAGTTGCCCTCCTCCGCTCCGGTTCAACAGAATTGGAGTTATAAATGTTCCTTCGAAACAAAGTTTCCCCCTCTTCCGCTCCCGTTATTTGACAAAATACAAAAAGTTTTCCGATGTAAAATATGCAACGTTTTCAGTAGATTCCGATTTTCATATTTATTATAGGCCTACCATAGGTTGATAAATTTCGGGTAAAATTAGAATTAACATTTTTGGTGATCAGTTACGCCCTCTAGCGGTCATCCTACGCTTTTCTAAATAATTTGCAGATGTTTCTCGGGGTCACTTTAGTCAATAATACTTTTTCCCAAAGCTGTACTGTAAACCGTTCCTGAGATATGACCGAGCGACATTCTTAGTTGACCACTCGGTACATTTAATCAGGCAACCTTGAAAGCTTTCGTTAACATGAAAGTTCAGGTTAAAAACTTTCTTACCAATTGTTTTGTATTAACACTTGGAAGAACGGGCAGTGGACGACGTACTAGTAAGTATTCCTATAAGTTCGCTAAATATTAATTAGAATAGTATATATGTACTTCATATTTTCTTGGTACTGAACATACGCATTTTCATAAATTACGTTTTAAATAATAATAATAATAATAATAATAATAATAGAGTTTATTTTTCAACAAAAGTATAACATAATCTGAGAAAAGCCAAACAAAAACAGTTGAATACAAAAGTTGAAAAAACACAGGATGCATCTCATGTGTGCAACGAGTGCACACATGATCTACCTCAACACCCTGAAGAAAACAAATTAAATAACATAAGAAAATGCCTAAAAACTAAAACTTATACTAAACTAAGTCAGATTCCGCGATAGACAAAAAGTATTCATTGAGTAACAAAAAAAAAAAAAAAGAAAATGAGAAGTATACGACTAAGTTTACAAGAAAACTGTATGTATATAAATATACACATATATATATATATATATATACCTAAATATAATTGCTATACAAGGGAACAAGAAGCCGGACAGCCCACACTACAATAACAACCTTCTCTTGTATGTATATTTAAATTGTTTTGCAGAAAGCAGTTTTAAATCATCAGGGATGCCATTATATACTTTAACGATCTGATACGAAAACGAACGTTCATAAAGAGCAGTCCGATGTAAAGGCGGTGTCAACATACCCTTGAATCTCAAATTAAGTGTATGTACATCCGTACGAAACGATATTTTATTGTATAAATATGCCGGTTGTTTGTCTGTTATAATCTTCTGAAACAAACATGCCATTCTCAAATACCGCCGATCAGCCATATTGAGCCAGCTCACCTCCGCAAGCTTGTGTGTAATAGGTTCAAATTTTCTTATACCAAAGATAAAACGGAGGCAGGAATTCTGTATCCTTTGAATGCGCGCTATGTTGTTGGCAGTAATGCAAGGACCATATAATTCGCAACAAAAAGAGAAATGCGAAAGAACTAACGAATCACACAAGCTTCGCTTTGTCGCAACACTCAGAAAGTGTCTGTGAGGAAAAATCAGTTTTAAGTTAATGTATGCGAGTCTAATACATTTGAGTATATGTGTTTGAAAGCGAAATTGTGTATCAAAAGTAACGCCCAAATTCTTCGCTTCAAGCTGAATAGGTAACTGAACGCCATCAATGCTAAACTTAGCAGTATTTTGAAGCAGTGAAACACAATTTTTGTTTTCCAAAAAGTAAAACCACCGACTTGGATGGATTTAGCACAAGCGCATGTTGCGAAGACACCCTGGCGATTGCACGAATATCATTATTAATAGTGTCAACAGCTGCGGAAGAATTAGATATAGTAAAGGAATGATAAACTTGTATGTCATCCGCATACATATGCATACTGCAAGTAGACAGTTTCTTGTGAAAGCAAGAAGTGTATATACTGAATAAGAGAGGACCCAAAATTGAACCCTGGGGACTCCACGCACAACAGATCTGAAGCTGGAAGTAGCCCCGTTTAACGACACGCATTGCTCTCTATTAGCGAGGTAAGAATGAAACATATTAATTGTTGAATGCGATAAACCAACATAATGTAAAATTGAGAGAAGCACATCATGATCCAAAGTATCAAAAGCGCGACTAAAGTCCAGCAGCGTTAAAGCAACCACCCTACTACTATCAATTGCTGAGATTATGTCGTCAGAAACACCAAGTAACGCCGTAGTACAAGAGTGACCCGCCCGAAACCCTGATTGTATATCAGGTAAAGCTCTATTAAAATCCAAAAACTGCTTCAGTTGCCGGAATATGACCTTCTCCAAAATTTTTGAAAATACTGGAAGAATACTTATCGGACGCAGATCCCCATAACTCACGGGATAAGAACATTTAGGAATGGGATGTACAACAGCTTTCCTCCAAGATATTGGAAAGTAGTTTTCTAGCAAGCAGGAGTTAATAACATGTAGTATATAAGAAGATAAAAGAGGATATGAAATCTTAACCATGTCAATCGTTAATGAGTCGTAGCCAGAAGCTTTAGTTTTAATTTCTGAAATTATGTTAATTAATTCCGATTCCTGAATAGGTACAAAATTAAACTTCTCACTGTTGGGATTAAGTCTATGGGTCCTATAAAAGGTAAGTAATTCTGGATCCGAAGTACTGACGGGAATATTATCTAAAAAATACTCATTAATCTCAGTAACATTTTGCAATGTCGGGGGAATATCGCTAACCGGTTTGCTCACATTTAATTGTTTAAGTGTTTTCCACTGATACTTAGCCGATTGCTGCATAAATGTGTTATTGAAAAATGCCTTCTTCTCGCGTTTAATCGATTGATTAGTAAAATTTCTTAAAGTTTTGTAATATGTCCAACTAGTGTCTAAACGTGTCTTTTTATACTTAGCCAGCGCCTGATCTCTAAGCATCATCATATATTTCACATTATCAGTAATCCACGGCGGACTTCTATGAGTCACGGTAATAGTACGAATAGGGGCGTGAGTATCAAACAACTGAAGAAGGTAGAACATAATATAATCGATCTTATCATCTATGTTATTCATGTAAAGGATGTTAGATAAAGGTGCAAGACTAAGGTCATTAAGAAAAGCAGTTTGATCAAACCACTTGAAATCTCTTATAATTTTACGAACTGGAATGTTAGAAGGTAAGGGTATTCTAATCGTACAGAAAATAGTTTCGTGATCCGAAAACTTATCTTCCCCTATACCTGAGCTCACAATACAATCCAAGTCGGTAGTTAAAATCACATCAATAAGGCTATCGCCTCTAGTAGGTGTATCAATAATTTGCGCTAAACCAAGTGACTCCAACATACTTAAGAAGTAAGCTCTATCTAGCGTATTGCCAGAGGCAAGCAAATTTATATTAATGTCACCCAAACAAAACATTATATCATAATTTAAAGATAATATAGTAAACTGCTCTTCAAACTTATCGCAAAAGGATTTGTAATATTCATCAGGTGGGTTGTAAAACACTCCCACTGCAACTTTTCGGTTACCAAGTTGAAATCCCACCCAAGCCTGCTCGAAAGACGTCTCACACGGTATATAAGTAGCTCTTAAATGACTACGGTAGTAAATGCAGACCCCACCGCCTCTGGTTGCTCTATCTCTACGTACTAATGCAAAACCCTGTAGAGAGATCACGTCATCAGGTATATTAGCAGAGAGCCACGTCTCACTGATGACAACAATGTCATACTTATATGTTACTATAAAACGAGACAATAAATGGAACTTAGGCACAATAGATCTGATATTTATGTGGGCAACCCTCAACTCACTCATTCCCCTATAGGCAACAGTTAAATAACTAGAAATACAGTAAACACATGATCAATTAGGTGCAAATAAATATGAAAGATTCAAAATATACAATACGCAAATTCACAAATATAACAATATGCAAGTTTATAAGTATATATAAAAAGGAGAGAAAAAGTATACCAACGAAAAAAAAATGTGACTATAAGTAAGAAACGCAAATATATGAGAAATATCTATAGCGATTGCAACAGAGAAGCAATATAAAGGTCGTATCATCGATATACATTGCAAAGAGAGATATATATAATGCTAAATAATATCACTGAAAGATGTTATAATTGTAATTTTTTTGTCAACCTTCGCAAACACTTTACCGTTGTTAGACCAGACGGATCTGCTACCGAATTTTTTTGCAGCTTCCTTCAAAAGAAAATTTCGTGTTTTTGTTAGATCTTCCCTAATTACGAGTTTAGTTCCTTTCAATTCTTTTTTCTTACTAAGTACAGCTAACTTGGTTGCGTGGCTTACAAATTTCACAATAATAGGACGATGAAGCGACTCCTTACCTGGTAGTCTATGGCAGGAGTCCATAAGTTGCGGTGAAATATCCAGATGAAGCTTTTCTTTGCAAAAGTTGCTAACCACCGTACCAGTATTTTCATTTCTATCCTCCGGCACTCCAAATATTCTGACATTATTGCGACGGCTATACTGCTCCAGTTCGTCCGTATGTTTCTTCATCTCATTTCTACTTGCTGCGAGATTCGCTTCGAGTTGTACCACCTTTTCATTTAGCACTTGGAGTTCTTCCTTATATTCCACATATTATTTATTTTTCAACACATGCTTCTGGTGTAATGTTATTTTTTCAACGAAATTAGCGATAGTGTTGTACGAATAACTTAATCGAAATTAGATTATATAATTTATAAGATAATTAAATTTCCTTTTATCCCTTGTGAAGCCTCAAAACTACTGCTCAAAGTTAACAGGCTTCGTAGTTGTCGTCGTTCGTAAACTTAAAGGCCATAGGCTGGCATGATTTTACTAGAGCATAAAAACAAAACTTATAATTTGATAACAAGTCGCGAAAGGTTTCCTCTTTATCTTTGTCATTATCGAAGCCCCGATGGATGGGAGTAAAGAAAATATTATCTTTCCCACAGGAATAACAGCCAGAATAAAATAAATATAGTAGAGAAGGTTTTCATGTTATCCATATATATACGATATGTTTAAGACGTCGTACTTACATCTCTTTATCTCAAAAAAAAGGAAAACGTTCTAAAATATAAAAAGGTACAAATAAAACAAACAAATCGTTAGTACCATAATTAGAACATAAAGTCCAACTTACATACAGTACGCTTGGATTAGGTATTTTCCAATTTTTCGCAAGTTATTATGGAAGTTTCGATATAAATAAATTGTTATTTATTTCAATCATTCAATGAAATATAAAATAACTTTACTAAAGATTCCTAAAAAAAATAACCACGCTTTCACTGGTAAAGTTCAAGTTCCCGAAAATGTGAGTGTCCGTCACACACTATCTTGTCCTTAAACAGATTGTTACAAGAATAACAGCGGAATTAAATTGACTTAAGTAATTTTTACTATTCGTACTACTAACCTACACTGAAGACAGATTATATGAGATGATATTTTAAACACCAACTTTGTCATATATTCAACGAGAAACCATATACATATATTTCGAATGTAAATCGAAAATATTATGAATGAAATGTATATTAACCAGGAATAGGGTGCTTTTAAACTAGAGAACCTCAATTATTATATATCCTAGCTGCATTCCACGATTGAAAGCTTCAGTTATGATATATGTATCTCAGCTCCATGCCACGATTGAACGATGGAAAATGACGAGTTTCATTTGCCATCGTTGATGTGTGAGACGGTCCTCTGTTAATGTAAGATATTATTGGGCGGTTGTGAGATTACATTCACAAGATGAATCTTGTATCATTCTTGTAGCTCCACAGCTCTTACATCGAGCGGTGTATACCACAAGACATTGAAATACTTACAATATACACGCAACTATACAGTTATATACACTACAGGGCTACCTACTCGTAATAATGGTTGTGTTGGAATACATTGGCACAGCTACGCAATCAATGTGCTCTGTTCTTCATCTTCTTCATTGCAAATCTCTTGTTTAGCTCTTTTTGTTGTAATTATTTGTGGCTGATGTATTGAATTACTGCAGACTTAGCAGCAATACTGAATAGGTTTTTTTATGTTATGGTTAAGCACATTCAGGAGAAATAATGAAGAATGATATAATTTCAGTTTCATGGTTTCAATTTTTGGTTTCAAAAATTATGCAGAACAGATATAAGTAAGTGATAATAGCAAGACAAGTCCATTCTATGGGAATGGATAGGAGGTAATATATTATGGTTTACCAACCATTTTAACGAAAAATGTAGCATTGTATTGTCCAACAAACTCTTATCCTTGTACCAAATATTATTTTATGAGTTGCATGACAACCTATACTACTACTATGTATGGTTTGGAATAAATATTCTATTATTATTACCGGTCAAGAATTAATTTTTGGAACACACTCAAAAGCAGAAAAATAGCAAAATTTTAAGAATACTATATGGAATAATATGAAAAAGAGGAAAAAATGAATCCTGCTACGCGTGCAACGTCACACTACTATATGTAAAAATTGTAATAAAACTAAATAAGCAAATGTAATACAAATAGGACACTTTTCCATTTTTAATTGAAAATTAAAAGAAATCAAATGTAGTGTCGCAGTATTACACATACATAGGTACTTACCTATGTATGCTGCCACATATTTTGTTTGCGCCACTTTAAAAATGCGACAGAAATAATGTAAATATTATCATTATCCAAACTAAACGCCATATAGAGATAATTCTTATGTTCAGTCTCGAAGTAAAAACAAACATTACAGCTTTTCTTAAGCGCAAACCATCAATAAATTAAAGGATACTTCCCACTGCTGTAGAAGACAAATAGAGACATTCGCGTTAATATTTAGCTCTCCTTCAAGCTAAGTTATAATATTCAGCGTCCTATTATTACAGTACTTAAAAAGCGTCTTCAGCCAACGCAATATTTCATAAAAAATACATAAAGCACATTATTTATCTGTGTTTACATTACGGTATTCATAGAAGGAAGAGCAATTTCTCGCCATAAATAAATTTCTATTGTCTGCTACACTTCCGGTTCTTTCAAAAAGTTAAATTTATTTTTTTCTTATGCTATGACTTTGCAGACTTAGTATATTTCAAAGAAAAATACGAAGTCTACATTTTTCTTTCCCTGAAATGGCGACGTTTCAGACAATTCACAATAAAAAAAGAAATTCGGCGCTTTAATAAATTATTGAAATATTTTTAACAAGTTTACGGTACGGTTGTCAGAGAATGAGAATAAAGTGTAAGTATCGACAGAGGTCCGTGTTTAATGTCACAACTTAACAAAAGGGAAAGGTTACTACTTCAGGTCAGTAGGATAATCGATATTGAAACAGTGACTCTTGCAGGTCGCATAAATTTTGTTCAGAGTGAACGGAGAAACCGAAAAAAATGATAAAATGGTCGGCAGGACGCGGTCTTTTTGCATAAGTATTTGTAGCAAAAACGAATGTATAGATTACGTAAAATAAATCATTTAAATTTTCACACTTCTCGATAAAATATATTTCGTATTTTGTAGAGAGTGTTGTGGCAATTTTTTTACGCGATAAATCATATAAATGTGCTGCCGTACTTCTGAGCAACTATTTTGAAATCTGTACTTGTTATAACCAAGCGTTTTACAAATACCCTTGAGGTAAGTTATGACTACAAGAGATGTACAACGAACTGTAAAGGAGTTTTAGCACTTCAATTGAAATTGAGGGATACTCGTTTAAAATACCAGCAAGCCACTTTCATATGTAAGCTAATATCCCGTTGCTACTTTTTGTAATAATGTGTTGTGTTAAATACGTACGGCGTCAGTTTGAAAAGAATTTGTTTACAAATACAGAGTGATACAAAAACAGTAAGAGTAGATAGTAAGTAGTAGATTTTACTCTTATCTAAGCACGTCTCTATATAATTTCTAACAAAAAACCTCAACGAACTAATAGAAACATAGGAGATATGGTACCCCTTAAGTCCTAATTTTTTCTGAAAAAATTACGTTCGTCAGAAAAAAAACCAGGGAGTTAAAGGGTACTATATCCCCTATTTTTTCTATTAGTTGTAGTAGATATGATAATAAATATAAAGAAATTAACTTTGACGCTTTGTATGTCGGAAAAAAAAAACATTCCAACAGAAAGTTCCTTGAGTAAAGTCGCATTACTTTAGCTCAAAGAATATATGGCTAACGGATCGATCTACTTTTTTGTAACACCCTGTATACAACTAAATATCCCCTTTCATACGATTTAAAATTTTATTCACTTATAAGAGGAGGTTATATGCCTAACAAGTAACTGGAGCTTATCGGAATACTATTAATAGCTCAATGACTAACATTGTAATGAAAGATTCCTTTTGTTCAAAGATAATCCACTGGCAACAGCAATCAGGCTGGAATGTTCAGCTAGTATTAAATGTTATCACATGATCCAAACTTGAGAATTTCGCCTTACTTATGATACCATGAAAATCATTCCAGCCCTCTAAAGTGTTTGTGCTAGCAAGTCTATGGTCACTTACTATGGAAAACATTCTATTTAGTAAATTTTTAAAAAGAAAGTCGATCAGATGCAGATTTACATTGCGGCTCTTTTGTAATACTAATGTGTATGTACATTTATATAATTAATTAAGAATCTTACCCATATGTAATGGAATAATACTAATATCAAGTATTAATAATTTTTTTTTTTTTTTTAAGTGAGGAAAAATGCCTTAACGCACCATCAGGGACGAGACCCGTCCCCGGTGTGTGGGGCTCGCACCCACTAAAAAACCTCACTTTGTTAGGTGTAGAATCCATCCCGGAACCGCTGATCGCATTACTTCAGGATGGCACCTCGTAGTTAGCCTCGGTCGGCTGCCTCCATTGCTTGGGTCTCTCTCTTCTTCTCCTTCAGCACCTTCTCGACGAACGTGGCGATCTTCTGCCAGCGGTCGTGTCCGGACAGCATCGTTTGCACGACGTTATCCGGCGTTAGAGGTCCTACTTCGTCTTGTAGAGCGTCCCTGTAGTCACTCCACCTCTCGCATTCGAAGAAGGTGTGGTGAGCATCATCTTCCGCAGAGTCGTGATACTGGCATGTCGCGTTCTCTGCTATACCCATTCGAGCCAGGTATGCGTTGAAATACCCGTGTCCGCTAAAAAACTGGGTGAGGTAGTAATTTACCTCGCCGTGGTCTCGGTGCATCCACTCCGTTAGGTTGCGGATGAGTCTGGCCGTCCACCGTCCTCTCGTGTCGTTCTGCCAGCGCTCTTGCCAACGTTGTCGTGTGAGCGCTTTAGCGTCCGCTCTCGCTTGTCGTGCACCGACGTGTCGTCGTGTCTCGTAGACTCTCTTCTTTTCTTGAGCTAGTAAGTCTATCGGGGTTACTCCTGCAATCACGAGCACCGCCGGTTCGGAAACCGTACGATATGCGCTGGCGATCCTGAGTGCTCCCCGTCGCTGTACTGAAGCCATCCGCTTTCTGTACTTGTCCTGCTGTAAGGCGTCAGCCCAGATCTCGCTTCCATACAACAGTATGGAATGGGTGACTGTCATTAGCAGCCGGCGTTTACTCGCCGTCGGTCCTCCTACGTTGGCCATTAGTCGGCTCAACATCGTCGTTACCTTAGCGGCCTTATCGCTCGACGACTGAATCTGTTGCCAGAAGGTCATCTTGCTGTCAAGCCGCAGTCCGAGGTACTTCACGGAAGTTGTAGTGGTTATGACTTCCGTATCCACCGTCATCTCGATCTCCCTAGGGATTCGTCTCCTGGTCAGTAGAACGACCTCGGTCTTCTCCGTTGCCAAGGTCAGGCCGTGTTCGTCCATCCAAGTGGTGACTCTTCTCATGACCTGGTTGAGCCTTCTCTGGGTATCCGCCTCGTCACGCGCTAGGATGACTGCCGCTACGTCGTCTGCGTATCCTATCAGATACGCATCTTGCGGCGGCTCCATTCGGAGGATCCCGTCGTAGGACACATTCCATAAGTCGGGGCCGAGTATGGAACCCTGCGCCGCTCCCGCTGTTATCTTCTTCGTGCACGGCCCGCCTGCTGTGTCGTAGATCAGCTTCCTGTCGCTGAGGTAGCTGCGTATCATCGTAAGTAAATAGGATGGCGTGTCGAACGTGTTCTGCAAGGCGTCCAACATGACGTCCCATCTCGCCGAGTTGAAGGCGTTTCGTACGTCCAATGTGACGAGCATCACCAGGGGTCTCGAGTAATGATTTCCCCGTTGAGCGGCTTCGAAGGTTTCCACTACCTGCGCTACGGCGCCGACGGTGGAGTGTCCCTTCCTGAAGCCATGCTGTCTCTCGGACAGGCCTCCCGCGTCGTCTATGCTGCTCTCCAGTCGCGTTTTGAGCAGTCTTTCTAGTAGCTTTCCAGCCGTGTCGAGCATACATAGCGGTCTGTATGCCGATGCCGTGGTCGGATCGCCCTTTTCTTTGCTTATCAGCACTAGTCGCTGTATCTTCCATCTCTTGCAGAACGCTCCTTCTGTTAAACAGCGGTTGTACATGTTCAGAAGCAGATCTGGGCAGACGCGCGCCACAATCTTGAGAGCTTCAGTCGGAATTCCGTCAGGTCCAGGTGCCTTCCGGATTTGTAGGGAGTTCGCCGCTCTTGACAATTCATCTCCGCTCCGAACTAGTATTGTATTTGCGATAGAACAGTTTTTTCTTTTGACTGTTATCTACCATACATTTGGTGGAAATACCGAGATATTAGATTTAAATTACCTTTATGAAAACTATTATGACTTAAGGTAATAAGTTACAACAAAATCCGTTTCTACTCTATTTGCAAAAGTGTATTAGTGAACACATCTAGATCTTTTAGCAAAAAATGATTCATTAATAAGACCTTAGAATTTAAAACAACTAGTTATTTTAAAACCACAATGCGCTAATGTAATCGTGGCCGTTAATTAACGTGTGTATTAAAATAAACCTGTAAACCAAGTGTTTGATTAACATATACCTACGCGAATTTTATACGATTTTGGCTACTAAATAGAAAAGGTCAAGCAAACGCATAACGAAAATTAACTAAAACCTTCTTAGTTGACCCTTATCTTGCTTTCTTCTAATTTCATGCTACGATTAAAGGGAATAAACGATTCATTTGCATTCATAGAACACAACGGTAATAAGTATAAGTTAGTGCTTACTATGTCAAATCAACAGCAAATTTGCGATTTGTCAATAAATATGAGTTGAATCTGGATGATAATTTATACTATCCATATTTCTGTATGTTTGCTCCTATCATTTCTTTTATATTACTTTTTAAAGGTAGTATCGCTGCATTATTTATTGCGCATATTCTTTCATACATTGAACACATTGAAGTCCTATACATACATATGTGGTCCGTTTTATAAAGCAAGTATTATCATTATGTTACGTAGAGTGACGTGATGTCACACACAGACCGCCATATTTTAAACAGATCCACAATATAGTTTCGCACTGTCTTAAGGATAGTTGTATGTAGTATGCCTAATAGGTATTACAAAGCACGTTGCCCTAAGTACAATACTATATAGTAAAGTTAATAGTAGTAAGTATAGTGAGATTTGCGTGTAAATTCGTGATATGTTGAATGATAATTGTCTCGACATTCTATCAGCACCAAGAAGAAATGGATCAATACAATAAAATCCTGATGCACAATAACCCAATGCATGTATTATGTTAGCCCGTATGTCAAAGGCTTGCCAGAAAAACTGCAATTGGAGCAAACATGAACAAATTCATTTGAACCAAAACAATACCAGACAATATGAACCAGAGAAAAAGAGACTGTGCATACAAAGTGATATGCGAGTGCGGCAGAAGGTGCCTTAGGGAAACCGCAAACAAGTAAGAATAAGGAAGCAGTAGAGGAAGATTGAAATAACTATTAATTAGACTACACATAGTTTTTCGGAAATAATTGTAGCTTAAATATGAGTTTGAGATAAGATAATAATAATTCTAAATTGTACTAATAGCGTTTTCCACTGGAGGAACGTGTGCTGCATCCACTACTTTAAAGCAACAGTATACAGGTTCAGTCAAATGTGTGAGAATACCAAATTTCTGGCAAAATTATGGGTTCTATTAAAAAATAATCTTACTAGAAGTTTTTGTAGCATTTTCATTCTATTCTGTCACATATTTTGATTGTCTACAACTTGCGCTTGTTTCGATATATTACGTCGTCGGTATTTTTTAATAAATCATCCTATATACCTATTTTAACATTTTTGGATAGACACATTTTCAAGAATTGCAATAACATACGACTTGGTTGGTGTCTGACTTGAAATATAAAAAAAACGTAGGCTATAAACATCTTATCAGATACATCTGATAAAAATATTCGTATTTTTATGTTGCCATGCAAACCTTCAAAGCAATAATAAAAGTATAGGAATTACTCAGAATTATTGACAGTCGTACTCAATAGTGACAGACAGTTTCTACTCAACGAAAATAGACGTTCAATATGAGCAAACTAAAAGAACGAGAAAGAATTAATTTGTTAATAACGGTGGTTTCGGAGACAGGCAGAGATCTCTACAAGATGCACATTGCCTGAAAGAAATATTTCAAAATCAACAATGTCTAGTGTGTTGCGAAAGATCACCCCGTATATTTTTACATTTCGGGATAGACACATTTTCAAGAATTACAATGATACACAGTTTATATATTATACCATGTTGGACAAGGTTAGCAACAAGAAAATATTGAAAAGGAGACCATTTATAATAAATATTCAAACTGATGACCTTCAGCAGCCTGACAGTATTCTAGTCTATCTACGAAGGACCTTAATAACTTTTAAATCACGTCTCGTGCTACCTCTGGAAAAGCCATCCTAATTCGATCTTCCAACTTTTCGAGCAACTGAGGTTTAGTCTTATAGACATTAGGTTTCAAATGCCTTCAAAGTAAGAAGTCTCAAGGACTTAAGTCGGGCGATCCCGGAGGCCATTCAATATATCCTCTTCGACCTATCCAACGCTGTGGAAATACTTCATTTAGGTATACACACACGATAATTCCATAATGCGGCGGGGCTCCATCTTACTGATACCAGATGCCATCTGAGAATGGTGCAGGATTTACTGGGTTTGGAAATAAAGGAATTAATGCTGGAACAATGTCCTCGCGTAAAAATTGTATATAACGAATAGCGTTCAGATTGTCCCTAAAAATGGAAGGTCCGCTTATGTGTCCTCCGATTATGTATATCTGCTCACACATTTAATTTTTGACTATATTGTCTGTATTTTCCTTCCATCCAACAGTTATGTCGATTTACATATCCATGTAGGACAAAATATGGCTTCGTCGGAGAATCAAATATTATTGACAAAGTTACCATTACGACCAATCATATTCATAAGTTTTTCACAAAACTGCATCCTTCTATCGGGATTATCTTCGGTTAATTCTTATATTAAATGTAGGTACTTTATACGAATGAAACTTATTTTTCGACAATCTCGTCTTTATCGATCTCTCGCTAATATTGTGATGTAAGGACAGGTTTGATAGTGGTCTTCTTGAAGATTAATAAGAACTTCCAATGAATTATAAACATTTTTTTAACACTTCCCCTTACATGAAAATTTTGCAACACCCCACACACTGCTGATTCTGAAATATATCTTTCAGTGAATGTGGTATTAAAAATATTACATGCATCTTGTAGAGATCTCTAGCTGTTTCCCAAATCAACCATCGCATTAACAAATGAATTCTCTCACGTTCATTTAGTTCCCCCATATTGAACGTCTATTTTCGTTGAATGGAAAGTATCTGGCACTATTGAGTATGACTCCCAATAATACGGAGTAATTCCAATACTTTTATCATTGCTTTAAAGGTTTACATGGCAATATAAAAATACGAATACTTTCCTATCAGATGTATTTGACAAAAAGATGTTTATAGCAAGCGTTTTTTTTTTAATTTGAAGTCGCACACCAACCAAGCTGTATATCATTGTAATTCTCGAAAATGTGTATATCAAAAACTATTAGAGTACTTATATAGGGTGATCTATTTAGAAGAAACTGCCGAAGTTGTTGAGAATCAAAATATGTGATAGAGTAGAATAAAAATGCTACAAAAACTTTTAATAAAGTTATGTGTTGTCACACATTTGCCTGAGCCTGTATAACGTAATCACTGCATCTATCACTAACTCTACACTGGTTTAGAGTTGACAGAGGTAGTGCAATATTATGATTTAATTATACTCATATATACATTTGCCAATAACCATACACGTTGGCTAACCAACAAAATTACGATAAATGTGTATGAATATGTCAAAGACCGTGAAATTTTGAATTTTACCAGTAGAACAAATACGGTTTGTACTCGGTGCAAGCGATGCAAGCAGCGGCCAACACCGAACCAGTGTACAGTAAATGTACCAGTGAAAACGCTACAAGTTTACTACAACTAACACCACTCAATATACTGTAGAGTATTACAAAAATCCAACACAGTACTGTATTGGTTTTTTTAAGATAAAACAGCACTGCATTTTATCCAAATAAATTGTTAACTGAAAAGTATCTAGGTGAGTAAAAGGTGAGCGCACATTGGACAACATGCCTACTTTTCTGAAGATGCAGTTCTGCAGCTGTCAATCAGTGTTGTTAGTGTGTATCGACTCTACCTACATACGTGTCACTTGCTACTACTAGTATAAAAATAACTTATCGCAAGTAGCTGCTATAATTTTTGTTTAGAACAGCTATAATGAACTGCATAGACCAAGGTGTTACCGCAACCAAGCTTAATAATATATTTTTAAAGTAAGCTGATGTATTCTATCCACATATGAAGATATGTAACTTTATGACTCACTGCAGTATGCATTTGCTAGAACTTATTGTTGGAAATCCATTAGGTGTTATCATCCATATTTCGGTTGTAATTTTTTTACCCAGGAGGAAATCCTTTATGGACGGTGTGTGAGACTCCAGTACTGTACAATGTACCGTTTACCCACTGCATTTCAAAAAATAACTCAAGACGCACCTAGAACCGTCAGAAGACATTACATCAGGTGCGATCAGCTCAGCGACTATCTAGCTCTATCTCTTTGTCTCTTTCTTTCGTCGTCCTCCTTTCGACTCATAATGTTGATAATCATACCATGGATAGATTTCCATTTGGATTTGCTCTCGATCATTGCAGATACCAGCGCATCCGGTGTTAATGTGTCTCCCACTTTGATATACGTAGTATCCCTAAGCATCTCCCATCTGGTACAATCAAATATGGTATGCTCAGCCGTGTCGATATTTCCGCAATAGATACATTCGTCATTATCACCTCTATTAAACCGTTTGTAGATGTAGATGTTCTATTAGAAATGTTTCACTACAAATTTTCTGCATTGCATGCACTGCTGGCATTACCTGTAATAGATTCCATCTCTTCTTTTGATATAGCAACCGACATTCCTGTTAGCATATATACAGGTATGGGCAAATATTCCGAAATAGAACTGCAAGCAAACTACAGATAGATATGTTTTAAACACACCTATGCGACTCTCTCGTTTCCTCCTAAATGAAATATTGCGATGTAGTTTATGATTGACTTTGGTACCAAGAAACGTATACAACTTTTGTCTACATCTCACTTTCGATGTTAGGGAGTTTGATAGAATACATAAGTCAAAAATTAAAATAAGTTAACTGGGTGAATATGGATCATCGTAGGTTTATTCCATAAACTGTATGCTATATTTCTTGTGCATTAGTCTGTTATTATTATTTTATTTTACTGTCACACTTTTACCTTTTCTTTTTATTTGCGGAGACTCGAATCGTGGTAGAAAGGGAGAAATTCCAGAATATTTTTGTTGCAGTATTGGATATGACAATCGGAATGTCGTTGTACACATATGGCTTAAAAAGGAATATAGGGCTTAAAGGGCTGCGTCCTGTAAAGGTTAAGGGCATATTTCGGACAAGCAGATAATAGGAGCATAAATATCTCGGTGCCCGTTCGGCAAGATCTAAAGTAGGCGTCGATGCTCGCCATGCCTAACACGTGCTTCCTGTATGTGAGGCAGGCTTACACTCCGTCCTAGAAACTGACGAGGAACCTTCCTTCCTCGGTTAACGTAAAAAGCAAAACGTGTGATTTATTGAGAATTGTAGCCGATCTTTATTTTTATATACCAGCCTATGATTTTTTTCCAGAGGTTTACGTAAGGTATGCATTTAAATTTTGATCTTCATTTGTAGATTAAACTTCTTCGGTGACAAATTTAATAAATTTAACGTTCGGGCAGCTGGTTTTCTACGTCAGTCAATCCGTAGATCATAAGTATTGGCTGCTCTTTCTGCAGTTTTAAACAGGAACGCAGTCTTCATGTTTTCGGACTAGTGACAAGAGAAGATCTTGAGTGTGGTAGATTTTATGAGCAACACCTATAATAATATACAGGTCTGTAGCGCTTACGAGTCCACACCCTCCTTAACAATTTTCTTTAGCACAGTTCAAACCAATCTATTTGAAACCAACTGCTAGTCCACACCACCCCAAATTTGGGTTTTCCCCAATTATAGTACAAATATAAATCGGCGAAGGAATGTGCTTGAATCTGTTTAGGTAAAGGAGTTTTCTAACGAAGATTTGGATTTAGAAGGTAAACCGCAATTGGGATGCTATCCGGCTTAGATAAAGAAGTTATACACGCTCCGCTGGAAGGATAGTTTCATACTAGTACTCGATAACTGTCAAGGTTTAAAGGGGACCTTAAAATAATACCTTAATTCGACGTATATATCGTTTTGAATTGTGCATTAAACATTTTCGAGATAATCCAAGCAAAATCATGAAAAATTAGGATCAACAACCGATATAATCAATTTCTTGGAAGACTTGTTGAAGTTCGTACTTTCAGAAATGAAATGAGCTGTTCTTTTCTGCCTGTTCTAGATCTATCCAGCATTATGTATTTGTCAAAATTTTAAAATAATAATGTTAAGTTTGTTCTGGATAACAGAATTATTAATACTTACTGAGTTGCACAGCCAATAACAAAGGTTAATTGAAAGCACACTCCGCCGAATCTGTATATCATTTTCATAACATCGCAACCGATTTCATCTTAAAAATCACTAGAAACAGTAGTAGTTTTATATTAGTGTTTATGCAGAATGCCTGGCTGCATCATATTAATCTGGAGCAAGTAACCGCACAAATAAATTTTTAGTTTGAAAGGAAATTTATAATGAACAAGTATGTATACAAAAATTCTTAAAATTTAATAATCGCTGATTGTGGTCATAACGATAATTTAACAGTAGCTGAATGTATTAAATATTATAGCAGAATAATATTGTAAGACGTTTCAAAGTTTTAGAATTTCAGCACGCTATAGAAATGTCTTTTATTTGTAGAATATAAAGAACAGGAGAGGAACATTATTTCATAAGCACTGTATTGTGTAAATGTCTTTCGTTACAACATCTACGATATTCTATGGTTCCTTTCTGCAAGTTTATGAAAATCTGTCAGAGTAAATTTACGTATATACCTGCAGTTAATTGTTGTGTCGTATAATTTATATACGTATCTCGAACATTATCACAAAATAAAAAATTAAAAAATGTATTAATAAATTTCTCATTTTATACACGATTTGAACTAAAGTCCTGTGTATCACTAGTAATATGCTTTCCTTTTTTATTGTAAGTCGGTAAAAGATGCTAACCGAATTAATGAAGGGGGAGGCGAGGTCCGAGTATAACTACAATCAGACCTATGCAAAAGTGACACGAATAACAATTGCAAATAGCACTGACAGAAGTGTGATACGTGTGGACTCCACCAAGTTGTTAAGTTTATGGATTGGCAATCATTTTAAATGGAGTACTCATATTGATTAGTTGTCGTCTAACTAGTAGATAGGTATATGTTTGGCATCGCAACCTCTCTTGTTTCACTGCGGTAGCGACATCTTGACGAATTTCTATCTTGGTTGCATCTGTCCTCTTGTGTAATTTGGTATTATGCAATGAGGTCAATCTCCGGGTACCAAAGAAATATTTCTTTTTGCGAAAACCAGTATTAAAATAATGACAAATCCTAAACAGCATGATTCTTGTAAAATGTATTTTGAGACCTTAGGTATTTTCACATTGCTTTGCAAAAGCTTTTATAGTACGAAAGTATGTTGTGATTAGACTTTTAGTTACATATAATCATATCTTGTTATTATATGTTTGAACTTTGTTATTTCATCTATGTATGTGTTGTAGCAATTCTTTATTTACGCTACTTTTCAAGTAGGTGTTTAAGTATTATTATTATTAGTGTAGGTGCCTATATGTGAGTTGATGGGGATTGTTTTCAAACCGGAGGTACATACGATATTATCACTCTTAATGAAACTTAAATAAAAGCACTTTCAGGCATTAGATTCTAGAATATGTTCTCCTTAAGTAGAAGGAATTTGAGATGGACAACTGTGATAATTACTAAGGTATTAGTCATTCGTTTACCGTACTATTGTGAGGTGTCTTCATATTAAAATACAGATATTCTGTCTCCAGAGAACGTTACATCCAGAAGTATATTCTAGCAGAACGGGAATTGTTATATATCAAGCTTTCGCACCAGTCACAATTTCATACTACAAGATAAAATTTTTATCATCATAGACATGCTTAAAGAGATTATTATTATTGGGTTGTAATAGAGCTTAACTACAGCCTTATAGCAAACTTATGGTAGTAATTATAGCTATTGAATGATCTTAGTACTGGAATTACATTCTCTCATACTTCAAAAAAAAGTATAATACAAGTTTGCATATCAGCAATGATTTGACACAAAACTGGTCGTGATTAAATATAAAAGAGCTGTCGCTTGTATTTAACGTATGTGCCTAAAGTTTAATGTGCAATATTGGCAGTTTTATTTGTAAATAGTGTAAGTTCCTAAAATTTTCTTCTGCGTATAATTATAGGCTGGCAAATATTATGATGAGTTGAAATTGTTAAAAGTAGATATCCAATGAAAACTATCCACCTTAAATAAGTCAAAAACATAAAAAATACAAATAGGCGCCGAGATAGGTTAATTTTTATTTGAAGGAGAAAACTGTTTCACCAATAAGGAAAAATTATGTCTTGTGCCCCTCTAGCCTCCCCAAATTACATGAGTGATTAAGGGTGATATTGCACTGCGACCTGTTGATCTATTGTGTCCTCCTTGCATGAGCTGTAAGCTGCTGGGGTTTGCCCGCTTTCATTGTTCCCTATCCGGTGTACGCGCTTTAATATACCTACTCCAGTAACTGTGATCGTCCCAGAGAAGATCTTTTTTCTTCCTCTATGGCCTTTTGCCGACATAATTGGCTCAGATTTCCGTAATATGGGCGCAGTTAGTTGTCAGGTGTTTCGGATTTTCATCCTCCGCTCAGCTGAACCTGCAGTCGCTATTCTGTTTTAGACCAATCCTTGTCATTTGTTCCCGAAGGTGACAATGTCCTATAACAAAACCTGTGAGTATAAGTAGTCTGTTTCTACTTACTCCTAGCAAAGTCTTTGCTCTATGTTTATTGTAATTTCCAAGGAATATCTTGGAGTATCTCAAACCAGAAAGATTCCAGAGAGAATCTGAGCATCTTCTCTCTATCTTTGAGATCTTTTTTGTAGGTGATCCTCGCTATAGCCTATACGGTTCCGGTCCCACAAATGAGGTTGTGGCGGCCTTCCTTGCTAAAAGATTAGCTTCTTCGTTGCCTCTGATTCCAGTATATTCTGGTAGCCAGAATAATTCAACTGTTTTCTTTGCCTAGGTTGTTAAATCTGTTTAGGCACACTCAGACTAATTTCGGGCTCATGATGTTAGAACTCAGCTTTATTATAACTATCGGTAAAAAATGCAATGCTTTGCTTTTAATAGTTTTTGTCCAGGTTCAGTTGAGTATATCTGCTCGCCTCCCCAGTATCGAACATTAAAATTTAAAAAATGGCACTATATCATATTCTTAGTTTTCGATTCCACATTCTATTTGCAATAACTTTCATATAAGACAGTCTATATGCTAAAGTTTTAAGATCTATTTTCTATTTCATCCGAAAACGTTCTAGGTCGTATAAAGAAATGGTAAGCAAAAACTACATGTTAACAGCAGTTATCAAATAGTATACTACGTATGTATGTACATATAACAGTTAGTGACGGTTGTACCACTATAGTTAACTTTGAGTTCAACTGAACCGTTGATGTAACAGAAAATAGCCCTTGAAACTTTAGAAGATATCTTCTTTTCACATTTTTTCCCACTTCCCAGTGCTTTCTTAGTGGAATAATATCCATAATTGGAAAATGGACAAACTAATTTGCGCCTGTAAACACTTTGTAGATTTGTTGACACAGTAGATTTTTCAAGAGTAACGTAATTTCACCTTTTTCCCTAAATTGGAGATTAATTCCTTCTTCTAACATTGTTGGAGATAGGCACACAAAAGGAGCTAATTAAAGATGTAATTCCATTCTATAATGAATATTACGCAATCTGTTTATTATTAAACCTTAATCAGATACCATAAATATTCAATAATTGGTGCGTTCGGCACTTCATAATATGCCAGAGCGCCGTATAGTAATTCCAGCGAAGTCGGACAGATTATAAGAAGTAAAAAATTCAGCCGAAAGATTTGGAAATATAATTCTTTTCTTCAACAAAGGTGAACGCAAATTACAATTTTAAATGTAGTTGAAAGTTTAATTAGAGTTTAACATTCTTTATGGCTTCAGAATCTAGGTTTGTGTTCCCCATATTTTCGTGTTGTATTACTTATCACTTCTGGTTAAGCGGAAGTTGGCATCAACCGAAATATTTTAAATAGCAGGCTAGCAAGTATAAAATTTATTACATATTTCCAGACTATTTGATATATCATACGCTTTATCTAAATGTCATTCTTTCTCGGTTAATTAATTAATAAGAAAAGAAATACTTATAGCGGTAAAACTTTATAAGTATGCAGTAACATTACGTCATATAGGAGATGAGGGAATAAATAAAATATTGCTTATAGAACGTTGATGTATAGTTAGATTTGGCAGTTCTTCTTAGTTATTCTTGATAATATACAGAGTGTTTCGAACCTTGGTTGCGTACAAATAATTCTTCCAAAAGTGTTTTGATTTTATTGGAAAATACATTTTTTCCTTGATACTTTCATTCTCTAAGAATTTTTTTAGCCAACATTAGCCTTAAATTTTAGATGTAGAGGCAAAATTTGAGGTAAGTAAATTACAAACGATTTAATAGTTCTTCATAATTGAAGTCTATGATTCGGAAATAAGTCTCTGAAAAAATATTCCCAACAAGCCAAGTAATAAGAGAGAATGGGAGAGAGAACTCTCCACGTATGGGAGGTGGAGGATGGTTCCAAAATCAACAATGGAACAGGTGCAGGACTATAGTGGGGACAGGAACCAAATACTCAGAGCCAGTGGGAATATACCCTAGCATCTTCCAAGCAGAGATTACTGCAATTGGAAGGTGTGATCGGCTAAACCTGGACAGGAACTATCGGAAGCAAAGCACTGCAATTTTCTCCCATAATGAAGCAGACTTAACGGAGTTGAGTTCTAACATCTTTAGCTCGAAATTAGTCTGGGACTGCCTTAGAAAATTAAACAATCTAGGCAAAGAAAACAGAGTTTCCCTGTGCTGAGTACCAGCACACACTGGAATCGTTACCAACGAAGAAACTAACCAATTACCAAGGAAGGCCACCGCCACTTCGCTCTTGGAAGTGGAGCCATTTTGCGGTATAGGAATAAGCACTTACAAAAAAAACTTAAAGATAGAGAGGGGAATCTCAGAGCACCTCTTTGCGGAAAGCGCCCTGGTTTGAGGCATTACAAGATATTTCGTGGAAACTACAATAAGCATAGAGCCAAGACCATGCTAGCACATAGTAAAAGCAGACTACGTATACTCACAGGTTTTGTTACAGAGCATTGTCACCTTTGGGAACACATGACAAGGATAGGTCTGAAACAGAATAGCGACTGCAGGTTCTGAGCCGGAGGATCAAAATCCGGAACACCTGACATCTAACTGCACTGCTATCACGCCAACGTTTGCCAACGATTTCGGCAAAGACGTCATACACGAAGAAGAAATACCTTATCCGAAATCATCACAGCTATTGCAGTTTATTTAACCTGTTAGACTGGATGGGGGCTTTAAGAGCGGATAAACCACATCAGAAACTTACAGCTCATTCGAGGAGGAACAATGAATCAGTAGGTCGCAAGGCACCCTCAATTAAATCTAAATTTAATGACGTATACAAAAGAGGAAAAGCTTGACAGCTTCATAATAAATTAATATTATTCATCACATATTAAATGTCAATTTCTATATTTACACTAGTTTCTTTTTATCGCGATGAGAAAATTCAAATACACATGTGTCTTAAATTATCGTTTTATTCTTTATTAAGAATATGTTACATGCATTCGTTTTCTAATCCACGCCTTCCACATTGTTTGTGTAAGTTTCCTCAAGGTGATGCCGACTTGCAATCAGAAAAAGTTAAAAAATTACTCATCTCAGAGTTTTGGAGTAAATAAATTATGAATTAACTTTAAAAGAAGGGACAATTATTTCCGATTTATTTTACTTACTTCAAATGTTAATCTATAATTTTATACTGCTACATAAGCCAATATTGTTTCTAAACAAGCCAGTCAAAAATAGGGATTTTTCTAAAGTTTATATTATTATAAAATAATAACTTTGTAAAAAGGTGACTCTATACAAGTAAAGTATTACAGTTTACGAAAAAAATTGGCGAAAACCGCACTCACATGTATCGAATTACTTTGTAGTTTATTTATGTACCTACTACGATCTCCGTGAAAACGCTAAAGTTCTCTAATTGAATGTAGAGCCTTTATTCTTTCTTGTGCTAGACCGTATCTACATATATTCATATAGAATAGACCGCAGTTTTTATGACCTATATTATACTGCAGAAAAATTTCCACCTATGTTTATTGTAAATTTACATGCAAATTTGCTATTAACGTTGGCTAGAATGTTGTCATATTGACCAATTACCGCAATTAGGATACGTTGATGGAAAGCTATGATGATATGTGATGGCTGTATTGACGCATAAACAGAATACATTAACATAGTGCAATTGTGAGAGTCATGAACACACAAGTAATACTATATAATTTTGACTGCAATTTAATATCGATACATGCATTATTATAAAAAAAAAAATCAAAATAGTATGCATATTTTAAATCTATTAGCTACATTGAATTTGCAAGTATATTTCCATACGAACTTAGTGCTGCTACTAAATTAATTCGAATTTTTCTGAAAGCACTAGTACGCTCATTAATTAAGAGACAATAATACTATTATAGATTTATTATTTACGAACTTTAGCACTATTGTTGTATGTCTCGTTGAAATGTAATAGAATATTTAGAAAATCTTGTACACAGTACTGCAAAATGCAAAGTCTAGAAGCTGTACACAAAATATATTATTCTAGACTTTCTAAAGAAATGCAAACATTTCAGTGAGTAACTCTTGACCACACAGGGAAAAATGTTTTCGATACACGCATCTTCGATATTATCGTAATAATCGGTAAACATTCATTTTGACACCATACTATGCATTAATTTTTTTTATGTGTCGTGGGTGCTTAGTTGCAGTGACTCCGTAAGCTGTATCACTTGTGTGGATATCACTACAACTCTCGCGGTGTAGTTGTTGTGTGTGCATGATTTTGTTCCAATGGTTTTGTGACAGCATCATACCGCCTTTCATAATGCCGCGCTCCAACAGCGAATGGTAAGTCGTTCCGAATTTCATTTCTCCCAGGAAAATGTCACCGTCTCTCCATAGAATTGAAACCCGACACCTATCGTTCCGCCACAACGATAGTCAGCCGCCTAACCACTGCGGCTATCGACCCTTATAGTATCATTACCCTTAAATAATACACTAACCAACACTATTAAACAATACAATCAATTGACCGCATGTATTTTGTATCTGTTAAGCAAATTTTATGTACATTTGTACGTAAGAGTAGCCTTGAGTTGTATCATATAATAATAATAATAATAATAATAATAATAGTCTTTATTGCCATAATACTGATACTGTTAATAATGCATAAAATACAACATGTTAGCAATCACAGGGCGAGTTTCAGACGTAAGTCTGCTTACACTAACCCTGAAAGGAAGAGAAAGTAAATATCAGGAAAAACAAAATAATATACATACTACAGTGCATAATGTTATTACGAAACAACAATCTGCGTAATGCTCATAACAGAAAAGAAAAAAAAGAAACATACACATATACATATGCCATTCATCAACAAGCGAATACTAAAAGAGATAGCAATATTAGGCAAAGGAAAGTAATAGAATATACTAGTAAGCGAATAGGCAGAGTAGCACACACCTCACTGATTCTGACTCAAGAGTTGTTTGAGACGAGACCTAAAGGCAGGAACGGTCAAATTTTTTAAGGAGCTATCAAGATTATTGTAACGGAAATAGATATTATAAGAAAACGAACGCTTGAATAAAGATGAAGTAAAGACTGGTGGTGATATTAACCCTCTAAATCTCGTCGTAATACTGTGAATATCGGACCTAAAACGAATTTTTTTAAATAGATATGGGGGAGTGCGATGCAGCAGGATACCATGGAAAGTCGTCAACATTTTTAACTCACGCCTGTTCCACATACTCAGCCAACCAACCGCGCTCAGTTTACGCGAGATTCGATCGTATTTTCTGATACCAAATATAAATCTAAGGCATGAATTTTGAATCTTTTGAATGCGAGTAGCAGAAAGTGAATCAATTGCAGGATGGTAAACAGTAGAGCAGTATGTAAATTGAGACAATACCATTGCCTCACATAACCTGGTTTTGATATTACACGGTAGGGCTGTTCTGTTTCTTAAGTTTAAGTATGCATTTTTAATGTACTTATGTACCTGATCACGAAATCTGAAAGAATTGTCCATGTGTAAGCCCAAATTTTTAGACTTGTCCACCGTTGAAACTGCAACACCTCCAATAGTAACGTGAAAAACATGTTGCAATTCGCTACACGTTTTTGATTTCCCAAAAAGCAACAGCTGTGTCTTCAGTGGGTTGAGCTTAAGATTGTACTGGGTAGAAGTAGTATGAAGATTGTTAAGATCGGCGTCCATTTTCTCCCGAGCAGATTGCCAATCATGTGGTGAGAACGATAAATATAATTGCACATCGTCTGCGTACATGTACATCTTACAAAATTTTGCACATTTAATAAATTGAGACGTATAAATTGAAAATAGAAGTGGCACTAAAATGCATCCTTGGGGAACTCCGACAGCTAACTTCAGTGGATGTGACACCTCTGAATCCACAGAGACAGATTGAAAACGATTAGTTAAATAATTTCTTATCAGATCCGTAGATTTTATATCTACTCCCAAGTAGTGAAGAAGAGAGCACAAAGTGGCAGGGCAAACAGTATCAAAGGCCTTTGAAAAATCCAAAAGCACCAAAGCAGTAATTAATCCTTTATCAGTAGCAGCCATAATATCATCCGTAATAGACAACAGAGCAGATTCACAGCTGTAACCTTTTCTGAATACTGACTGAGTGAGAGGAAGTATATTGTTAGCTTCAACGCAATTGGATAATTGAATGCACAGAACTTTCTCAAATATCTTCGATAGTGCAGGGAGCACACTAATTGGTCGGAGATCACCGAGACTCAACGGATTTTGAATTTTAGGAAGGGTTTAACTAAAGCAAATTTCCAAGAATCAGGCACAACAGATTGCTCAATGCAACAGTTAATAATGTGTGTTATAAACGAAATTAGGTGAGGGCAGCACATTTTAATCATTGTTATATTAATGCCATCTGCACCGGTTGAAGTTGATTGGATATTATTGATAATGCAAGAAACTGATATTGTATCTACAAACGAGAAAGAAAACGATAAGTGAGAACTGGAAACCGAGTTGTCGAAACACAAGCTTGATACAGAGGGTGTAGGCAAGCTATCAATAAAGAAATTATTAATTACGTCAACATCAGAAAGATTTTGTGGTAAAGGCTGTGAGAAGCGGGTATTGAAGTCTAAATATGATATATGTTTCCATAATACTTTTGGAGATCTGCTATTAGAAATATAATTAAAGTATGCTCTTTTTTCACGATTAAAAGACGATGTAGTTAGGTTTCGAAGAGTCTTGTAGTAATCCCAGTGAGAAGGACATCCTGTATGCCGGAATCTGCTTTTAGTCTTATCTCTTAGTTTCATTAGAAGTTTAAGATTATCAGTAAGCCAGGGCAGACATTTTTTTGTAAATCTTCTGGTAATTAAGGGAGAGTGAATAAAAAACAGCTCCAACAGACTGTTGTTTAAAAAGTTAAGCTTGCCATTGATATCATCTAAAGAAAACAAGAGATGTAATGGAAGTGCATACAAGTCAGCATTGAATTTAGCAATATCAATCCGTTTAAAGTCTCTATATGTATGAAATCTATCATTTGTTTTAGGCATATACCAGGTGATATCGCAGAATACCATGCCGTGGTCTGAAAGTTCGCAAGATATCACGCCGGAGTTAACAGATGAAATACTGTCACTACATAGAACTACATCCAATAGGGACGCAGAAGTTTTAGTCAAACGAGTGGGTTGGTCAATAAGTTGTTTCAAATTGAAACATTCAATAAGATCAACAAGGTATAAGCTGGATGGCTCGTAAGGTTTCAGTAAGTCAATATCCCGTCAGTATTCAATAAGTAGATGTATTATATAACAGAAAAGTGAGATCTAAACATGTAACTAGCAGTAAAGTATAGTACATTTCCAACTTAAAATTAATTTGTTTTAATTACAGCGTGACAGTAACCTACAAGGGAGGCGTAATTACCCCACAAATATAATAAGAAGACGATAATTAAACTCTTTTACCTGTAACTCTTTCGTGACACGTCTACTAAAACTAGAAACTTACAATAAAATTTCAAGTGAAAATCGACTCTGGGTTATTTTCATTGCCCCTCTTAGTGGGAGTCCACAATTCTTAAAACTCAAACCATCCTGTGAGATAAAACTGATATTGTGTGTAGCATAAATCTTGCTCCTGAAATATTGATTTACTGCATAATATGGTGGAGCGTTATTCAATTCGAGTGAATTGTTAAAACATCAATCAATTTATATTTCTAGGTTGAAGTCATATAGCATAAAAGTAGAAAGAGCTGCAGCAGTATCAGAAAAAAATTATACGTTGTCTTTGATCTTTGAAAGTCTGAGGTTATTGATAAATAATAAGAGATCAGTCAAACTAATGCTGATTAGATTATTCTTAGATATATGAAAATTATTACTTAAGTACTATCAAGAAAATAATATTTTGTGCAAAATTCCTAGTAACCGATAGTTAATTTTGCCATGCCAACTCCGCAACTACACATATTGTAGTGTAATTCCGTAGCTATACTAAAATACAACGAAAGATTCTCTGCCAACATATGTAGTTGGATTTGTTGATCAAAGTATGTATGTTCCCATTTCCAGATAATATTTTTCATTCAATTTCCTTTCAGCAAAAGACTAAGGGTAGTTGAAATTGGGCGGAAAAAACATTAATTTCCACTCGATTGATACACATGTGAAAACCAAATTCAATGATGTGCAATTCAAATCTTTGCTGTTCATAATAACGGAGTAAATTGCAAAAGTCTAAAGAACGTCGATTGTTTGAGCGTAGTTATCACCTCATAATATCAATTGCCGCACAAAGAGAAAACGGCCTTTCACAGTACATACGTAATGCGTTCTCCCACATAACCAAGCTTCGTTACGCGTCTAACACTTGGAAGACTTTTCTTGTTAGTTAAATCGTTTTCAATATTACTACCTACTTCAATGCTTGTAAGTAAACTTAGATGTGTCGAAGAATATGTATCTATATTTCATATACACTGCCGGCCCGTTTGAAACTTTAAAGGCGTCTATAAGTAATGCATTTCATCAAGCAGCGATGCCATATCCGTATCAATGATCACGCACGACAAATGCAAGTGGGAAAATTGCGTTGGTGGGGTAAAGAGAATACCACAGGCGTAGCAGTTACTAGTCCTAGTCTGTGTCCTAGCTTAGTATGCTCGTAACAGCGTTGGTTTGCAGTTAGAGCTAGTTGGATTGTCATATCGTATTAAAATATTTGATGTTGGCGTTATTCAAGTCTTACTTTAAAAATTTTCTTTGTTGGAATTTAAAAATTTAATTTACAGTATTATTTTCTACTATTTTTGAAATCTATTATTATTAGACACATTATCTTGGTATCTTTAACACAATATAGTAACATATCAATTTTTTTGTTTTGTGTGCTACTATTATTAAGCTTTTTACTTTGATTTTGCATTATTAGAACCGTATTCTAATAAATTGCTGTCTCTGAATATAGTATTGTCCTTTTTTCTAATCTGCTTTATAATTCTTTCGTTTACTTGCGAATATCAATCTTAAAACCTATTAAGACATTGCGCAATGATTAATTAAATACACAATAGTAATTCCTTTACTTAATGTGTCGCATTTTTCACGCAATTTATGCGCCATGCTTTTTCTTCGACAACATGTAACCTCCGTTCAATATCAAAGCGACACCAGTAGACACTGGCTCTTTGTCTTGCACGTCGTACTAGCTCTTCATATGTATAAACATATAACTATAACGCTGTGGCAACTATGTCGATATTTTACATTACTAGTAGGATTCAAGCTCTCTCGGCAATGTATGTATTGTCATATGTATATCATAATGTTACTCACAAGTACCAGATGCTGGATATAAAATCATGGAGTAGGTGGTAAAAATGAATCAAAATTGATATTGCGACATGTTGTTTACACTTACAAAGCGGGTAGTGTATAAGGCAATTAATAGATACCCGGCAATATACAGAACTGCAAATAACATCGATTACCATAAGTAATCCTGCTTTCTCACGAATTCATATGTGAATACATACATACATACATATGCTGCATCATCCATGCATAAATACATTTGCATTTTGCTTATGTTTTATATCTAATGTTCTGTTGCAAACTAGTATAATGGAAACAATAACTGTGGGGAATAACCAATCATACGAAAGAAAATACAATAAAGCTACTCACAAATTAATATAGAGACAATAATAGATTGTAAGCAAATATCTACACGTTATGTAAATAATTCACAAAGATCTACTGGAACTCTTGGTGGACATTTGATATTAAAAGTACACACCATAATCGCTGTTAATTTTATACATACTTCTGTGTCAGTATTGGAAACTGTTACAAAAATAATATTGTTTTCGATATTGCTACTCTCCTTGTCTGTGCTGGTTCTATGCTTTAATCAATTCTTTATCCTAATTAGTAAATTATATACAATTTTGCGACGTTTATAACAAATACATTTGTGCTTTAAAACAAAATGATTAAAGTAAGTAACGTTTTATTGGTCCAAAAATGGAACTAATCTAGAAAAGATAAGTACTTAAATAATCTGAACTCCTATAACTTTCAAATAGCATTTATTTCGGTCAAAAGATTTCAAGCGCAATACATAGATATTCTGCGCTGCTTGATTTGAAACAGTGTTTTATAAATTGATTTTTTATTCATTCTGCAAGCATTGGCTTTAAAGGATTGTAAATGATTTCTATGTTAATGCTATTAGGCTAAGAGTAGGAAATATCTCCTACCGGAATACTTTTTCATGAAAATTAATGTTCTACCATTATAGAGCTATTAAAGCGCATATGGGACTACTCATACATACATATGTATGTATGTAAGTACATACGTATCAATCATTCGCTCGCCGCTCTCTTTTATTTTATTCTATAAGGTGTGAAGTAATGTCTCAAATCAAAAATGATGTTTTAGATTTTCTGTAGAGTAACAACATGATATTTTCTTTTGCTAATTCTAGAATACACGCAATATATTACCTAGAGTCATTTTAGTATAAAAATATACATACATTTAGACTTTTAAAAAACCTATCCTTCATCTAGAACATATGTATACAGCTTAGTAGTGTCGCCTATAATACACTATAATTAAAAGTCCTATGTTTACTTGCATCACTGTTGAGAATCCATTTCTCAATAAATCATTTATTGCTAGTTCAAGCTACGATATCACACAACTAATTTTATTTCCTTGCTGTACTCTTTGTCTTAGCAATAACGACTTTATTTATTGAAATGTTGCGACCGCTTAGAGTAATAATATTGCTTTGTATTAAAAAAGTCAGTGCCGCCCTCAGTTGTAATCCTTTAGCGCTTCTAAAAATATGCTTGTGTTCCAATTTTTAAGCACCTCAACAACTTTGCAGGTAACAATAATAGTTAATAGTTGCTTGCATTTTGTATTTTACTGTTGTGTGCTTGGTTGGTTTAGATTAACAACCGTACTATATTAATTACTTCATTGACATTGCAGCCAGCATAGTGCAAGCCGTTACTTTTTATATGGTCATCGTTTGGCAGGCCTCCAATGCTTTTGTATCCCGATTAAAGTTGTTTGAAGGATCAATACTGCATAGGGATTATATTCGCCGTATGATTAAATGATAGTATGCCGCAAGAATCTGCATAATTCCATAATTCACTTAAGATAGGCGTTTAATAATCAACTTACAAGTAAATTATTTTGCAACAAAGTCTCACGGAATGTACATTTAGTTAGTTATTTATCAAAAAGCGTTTAAGTATGCATACGTAGAAACAATAAAGCCTATGACCATATCAATATGACAGTGTATATAAAATTATAATCAGTAGTAGGAATAACCATAATCAGCTTGTAAGCCTATTATCATTACCAGTGTATAGCATTGTACGCACAACATCGTTATGGAAATTCGGTATCCGATTTATTTAGCGAAAAACTGCATTTCCATACTGTAATGAATACAATCTATGCATATACACGTGTTGTACATTCATCTATTAATTACCATAAATATCTTGTAAAGTCCCACAAATTTATATCTCTACTGAAAGAGGAATATATGTATGTATTGCATAGATGTAATTTTATGAACTATATCCATCTAAGTGCAATACAACGAATTATAGTTTGGAATAATTACATGTCGCATTACTCTGGGCTTTACAATACCGCTGACATAAAACGATAATCTCAACGAGATGCCATTCATCTAGTAATTGGAATGAAAGTCAAATTTGGAGAATAATTACCGAGTTATAATTGGGTCTTGTTCAATGTACAGGACAAATTCCAAAGTGTGAGTGCGTAGTGAGTTTATATGTATATATATACATATTCCTATAATGGTTTACTGTACAAATGGACCTTCTTTGAATGATGATGCTATATCTGCGCGATCACTATTTTAAATAAAACACCTACTCATAGTTTTAATTTTTAGACTTCCGTCACTAAAATTAATCTAAACAAATATGTTTATATAACAAGTTGTACGTTGCATCAAGAAGGATATGTCGGCCGTCAAATAGAAGATAGATTGAATATATGTATAAGTATAGAATTCCTAGATTTTCATATACCCGTAAATTAGAAGAATTAGATGGAAAAATGAAAACTATGGCTCTTACTTCAAAAGAACTCATGTGGAATGTTGCACAATGAGTAGTAAGTATAATATTCTAGTTGAAATGCTACGATATTGGTGCAGTCAATGTCACGGATTGTACGGCTGTTTTGCATGCAAACGGTGCCGGCGATTTCTTTGATGAAAAGAATAATAATGACTTATGTGCAGACAAAAGAAGTTAAATATTTTAAAAGTAAAGAGGGAGATGCTTTAACAAGTCTCTAGTAAAATGTCAAAACTAATTTAATTTTTAATTTAATTTAATTTCTAGTAAAATACAGCTTAATCACATCCTATGGTATAAAAAAAGTAGCATTTTCTAATGCTATAACATCTTATGTCATCACACTTCAATAAAGATTGCAAATTATTCGCGATTTACTAATTATCTTTGGCACTTTTAATTTATATCAACGTGTGTTTTAATTCACTTTCATCGTTTGCGCATCCACACTCTCGATCCACTATTGAACATATATTCACCGATAATGTCGTCAATACAGATTCTTGTTTTGATGTAAATACTGTCCTGTTTATTAGATCATTTAGAGATGAAATATGACCAAAAGTCGAAATAGGTTCTACATATCTTAAGAAATTTTCTGGAGAGTCGTCAAGGGATTTCAAGTCGATTGAGATGACAAGATTTGGTTCGAATTCAATTCATTGGACGATGTCGCGATCGATATGCACAATTTTTATGAGAAAATTACTATTTGTATTCTCTGGGTATAAATATATCATTCAATCTTAGGGAACGTAAATCTTGTTCTTTGTGTAATGCAGATTTGGGACATGGAGCTTTGGATGTGTGTGAATTGTATGACATATGGATCAGCCCCAAGTTCGTGTTCCAGGAACACAAGAATAGTATCGCGTGTATGTGCAACAAGTATAATGACATTATTATGATGGCCTTATATCAACATCACATAATAAGGCCAAAACATTATGGAACGTAATTAAATCTTGAACAAATCGTAAGTATGATAGTAGCAAACAAAATTTAAAAATGTATAGTTCGAGTAATAAGCTTGCCACAAAAACTTTCGCTGAAGTATGCTATTCAATGCATAATAGAACGTTCTTCACCTCAGTCTTGCTTTCAAACGTGTTTTAAAAATTGTGGCCCTTATATTTATAAGAAACTTTTATATTTTACAAAAATCATGTACTTTATTTTATTCGTCATCGCACTATGTACACTAGTATAACAAGAAACTGCAATGACTTACAGGTGTTAGTTCATAAAACATCTCGGTTCGAGGCAAATCCTTATTATGAAGCTACAAAATATTTCAATAAGTTCCCGAAAGATATTAAAGACTGTCTATCAATACATGTATTTAAGAACCGACTAAAGGATGAAAATGTCATATACCTACATTCTAATCCGGTGACTCGTATGTAATATTTTTAATACAACTTCCTTATAAGCAGAGAAATATATATTCATAGTTATGTATGGATATTACTTATTTTCTTGGGTGGATTTATTCCATCGGTCTATTAGTAGCATTCATGAGCTTACTAGTTCTTTACTAGTGACGACGACATCAATTAACTTCGAAAGGACATTGAAGTACGTACACTAAAAAATATGGGACAACTTCAGTTTAGCTGGTCATATTCATGGTTCGTGCTTGCGTCGTGCGTTGATGCTTGCGTACACTATTTTGATACATTTATAATGACATTTACGTTTAAATTGCGTGCTCAAGCCTCGACACAACCTCATGCACGAACTATAAATATGACTCTGAGTAAATTGACTTGTTCCCCTTTTTGTTTGCTATTGTCAAAACAAGTAGTGTTCTAAAAGTTGTCCCACTTTTTCTACAACCAAGTGTACATTTCAATGTTAATTTTACAGAAATGTCAATTCTGGTTTTTTAAATAAAACTACTGGCTTCTTTTCGCTACCTACTTTGGTTTTCAATTTTAAACAGCTGGGACTCTATCATAGTTAAATTTGATATCCATAACAGCGTTAAATAAAAGGTTTTTCGCTGTGATTAAAGAAGAAGTAATTGATTTTAGATTTGATACTTTGTCAAACTTATTGCATTTCAAGGGAATATAAATAACTTCGCATAATGAAGGGCTAGTATGTATGGATGGAAAGTAAGCGTATAGTTAAGTTTTTATTAATAATAAAGTGCTTCAAATGAATGTTGGAGTTTAACGATTCACCGAGAACTCTTTGAAATCTATATATTTAGTAAGAAATTTGTAGTTTTGCTCATACTTTTCGAGAAAGTGTTTTTATATTTATTAATTTATTTGTATACAATTAGCATCAAAAATGTTATTATGTTCTTAACTAGTAGAATGGAAAGATGTTTTGCATGCCACTATCTTATATTTAGCTTTCTTCAATACAATGCAGAGAAAATCTATATAACATTTGCAAATTATGCCGAGCACGATGTGGCGACGTGCAATATGTACGAATTTTTATTTATTTATTTATTTATCTATTGTCTCGGAGAATTGATTCCCCAGCGATCTACCTCATACGGATCTCATTTAAAACTGATCTTCATTTAAGAAAAATATTTATTATCTTCTTAGAATTAATAACAACACATTGATGCTATTGAAGGTTATTTCCGAACTGGTACAATACGTTTATACAATTCGCAATATGCTCATGATTTTCGTTAATAATCTTATAATCTTGAAATGAGGTATCAACATCCTACTAGACAGACATATTTGTGTTGATATATTTTGCGTTACGACAGCAGCAGGTTAAAACTGAATGGAAAGTCATTTTCGAAATTAATTGCGATATGACACAACAAAATTAGGAAAACGTTTCACTACTGCCAAAAAAGATCTATAATAAACTTATTTCCTTTGATTATAGTAGAAAGCAAAATTAAATACAGTCGATTACTTTCGGCATTTTTTCTTTATTACTGGTGGGTGTTAGTTGCAGTGTCTTCTTAAGATGTATCACTTGTGGGACTACCGTGTAATTTCTGCTGTGTAGTTTGTGTGTGTGTAGTTGCGTTCAGTGACTTTATGGCAGCACTAGCTCGGTGTTTATAATGTCGCGTTATTAATCACTCTACTCCCGATAGCAAATAATAGATTAATAGGGATTTGATACTTCGAGAAAAATGTCATCCTCCTCTCGGAGAATTGAACCCCAGCTCCCAGCGTTGTGCCACAACAATAAGAAGTCGCTTAACCACTGTGACTATCAAATAGTATTAATTATTTTAACAATGATACTTTTGATAAGTATCTTCTGATGATGCTCGATTTCATCTCTCAGAATATTTAAACCAACCAAATATAAAGTTCTCATCGATTTGTTGCCAACTACTACATTTTTTAAAATTGATCTATTACTAGCAATAACAAATATAATAACGATTAAGGATAATTTTTAATAAGACAAAAGAAGGTCCAACCAAATCAAAGTGTGTATGTAACTTACACGTAAATCTCACGTCTTGCATATAAATTAAACGAGTCGGATAATAATTGGTACTTGAGCCTCAAACCAATAAACCGTGGTTCTTGGCCTATACAGGATCTTGGAAATGATCAAGGTAATGTCTATGCTATGCAATCACTAAAACTCACTAGCAATGTATTACTTTCATATGCTGTATAATATAGAGCCATTTTCAGGAGACATTATCTGTTCGGAAAATGCTTGGGCGGCAATACAGACCCGCCACCTCAACAATGTGATGTCAAAGAAGGAATAATAAAACATTTTTTATAATTTTTAAGTTTTTAAAAAAGAGACGATTACAATCCGACTTTATCTTATATTTTACATCCTAAATAAGTCATAATTGGATTTATAGTAAACTGCAGAAAAATACTTCCCCTCTTCAACATCAAAATTTAGTATCGAATTTTCAAAGAAACGCATATTTCTTAATTCGTAACTGTAAACCCTTGATTTACGATAAAAGCAGGACTATTAGTTAAAATACATTGCCGATATAAAATTTCTAGACCGTCCTAATTCCATTCGCCAGCATTCACTTTTCACCCAAAATAAATTACTATAAAGCCTTTCCGCAATATAAGTTGGGCATACCACAATACGGGTAATTTAAATAGAACACTAATTGGTATATGTATGTAGCTAATAACGGCCATAAATTTCCACCGATCCGTAAATCCAATCCACGCACAATAGAAAACTATTAACAGTATTAATATTGGGTCGATTAATAACAAAATATATGATAATAACAGCATTCATGTTACGGGAATTTCTAATTGTATACTCTCTTTGAGTATTCTATCAAAATAGTGTATACAAATTGTTTCCATTTATTGTGACGGCTTATTTAGAGTCATACCCAACATTGAAGAAATTGGTTACACTTTACGCTAAAGCCACACAATTGACTACAATAGATAGTAACCGATATTTTCAATTAATTCTACAATATCCCACTCATTCAGTTTGTAATATATCAATTAATTACAAAGATAGGTGGCAGATTTTATTTTCATTAATATCAATGCATACAATAATCAGTTAGAACGGCGATTATATTTCTAATATGTACCATTTACCCTTTTTGTAGTAAACCAGCATGTGGCGTTCATCAGTTTGTGATCTAAAACCTAGATATAAATTACAAAAAATATGTTCTATCACACAATTTGTATTTAATATGAACAGTATATGAACAAGTTCAACAAGTTGTGAGAGGAAACATGTTTATTTTCTAATTTACACTAATTCACTCACATTGGATCATCATGAATAAAACCGAGATATTACAATAATATTAATAATCAAACAAATAAATAAATAACTAATACATACAAACAATGCATTGGATATAATAATGATACAAAAAAAACTCAGTAATAGAAATAACCTGAATAATAAAATATAGATAATAACTATAATTACATGTCACACAAAAATATTGTAATGCAAATCTGCTGCTCGGCACATTGTATATAGATAAGGAGAAACTTAAGAGAATATTGGTTCTAGGCAGGGAAAAGATATTAGTTGAACAAGACGATAATCTTGGAACAAGGAAATTAATCATAGAGAGCAAGGATGGACAATCAATTAAGCGATCCACCAACTTCCAAATGAAGCGAGCTCCATACATTTTACGCCGATGAACCAGTGGTTGTATTACATGCCTTTCGAACAGTGACGTGTAATCCATGTTCCTCTGCGGATAAATCCAGTCAAGTTTAAAAGACAGGAACTTAAGAAAGCGCCATTGTACTTTCTCTATTGCGAGTTTGAGGTAAACGTAATGAGGTGACTATATTAAGGATGCATATTTCAGTTTACTAATAACAAAACTAAAGAACAGTACCTCCAAGAGGTTAATATTCTTGAAATATGTAGATGTGCGTATGATAGATCCTAATGTTTTGGAAGCAGATATACCAAGATCGGTAATATGTGGTGCAAAACTTAGTCGGCAATCAAGGACAACTCCAAGGTCCCTTACATCTTCGTATCTCTTCAGTTGTTCCTTATGTATAACATACATATGTAGATAAAATGGGAGAAATCCTTCTTGTATAAGATACACTGCAGCATTTGGGGATGCTTAGATGAAGATTAAATTTGGCACACCAATCGACTATAACATCCAAACTACTTTGTACGTTAATAACCTCATCCCATGAATCAATGCTAGTATAAATCTTGAGATCATCTGCGTAGGCAAGCGCAGGACATGTAAGTGATGTTAAAAGATCATTAATAACTAAGTAAATTGGAACCTTGAGGAACATCATATGTGGGGCAGAAATCATAAGATCTATAGCCATAATAAACGTAAGTACATCTATTATGTAGGTATGAACGTAATCATTGTAAAAATCATGGGCTAAGGCCAACCTTAGACAATTTCGCTATTAATATTTCAAAGTCAATCGTGTCAAAAGATCGGCTGACGTCTGTATAAATAACATTGACTTGACTCCTATCATCAAAAACTCTACTAATATATTCAGTAAAAATAGGAAAGTATAACCATCCACCAGTATCTAAGTACTAATTCATATACATTTATTATTTTCCGGCCTTTGGTGTGTTGAGTTTGGGTTATAATAGATCCAAGTTCCCTGTGCTATTAAATATACCAAATTTTTATCCAAACATACGTCTTATGGCTAGATAGATAGTTAATTAATGATAACAATTAAACTATAAAAAATAGAAATACCTAACTAAATAAAATGTGGATGAAATTTATCTCCAAATATCAGAACACTTTCCAAATTTATAGGATGATAAAAGGAAAACTTCAACAACTTCACACGGACAATTGAAGGGTAGTTACCACTGTCAGCTATAAAAGCTACATTGCCATCACACCGAATAACTTTTATCATTATGTGACGCAGAATAGAAAGATTATATATTTCAAATGATTACAATATACATACCTTCGTCGGTGTCTGCTAACGTTATGTATTCCTTAAGGAATCATCAGTTGCTAGCGTTGGTAAGATGGCTAAAGAACAACACCATTAGATAACGCATTTCTACACTAATGCAAATGTCACCGTCCCTCCAGAGAATTGAACCCCGGCACCTATCGTCCTCTCACAACAATAGTCAGCCGCCTAACCACTGCGGCCATCGACCCGTTAAAAAACGCCTTGCACTAATGCCCCACCCTGTACATACTTATCTGTATTTATTATGTATGGAGACGGTCGATTATTGGGTAAAACATACGAGATACCGCAAAAAGTTAAATACAAAAATTGTAGGGTTTTTAAATGCTTATTAGCTAAGAATAATTTTAAGTATACAGGATCGGTGGTAAAGTCGTGGCACGTCAAAGTTACATTTTTTTTAATGGAACCACCTGTATATTATTAGATAATTCAATTCCTTCTTCAATTTTAAGTTAAAATTGTAATACACGTAATGTACCTAAATCCAATTGTTTCCGAGTTATCTATCTTTGAAAATATTACTTAAATAAAATCTAGATACCTAAGTAGGCCATGACGCACCTTAAAAATGTCATAGCACCTTATAAAATATGACTGTAAACCTAAATTTTACAATTACATACTTGTTTTTTTCAATACAAGCGATACCTAGATTTTATTTAAGTAATATTTTCAAAAGTCGATAACTTGGAAACGGTTGGATTTAGGTGCATTATGTGTATTACAATTTTTACTTAGAATTGAAGAAGGAATTGAATTATCTAATAATATACAGATAGTTCCATTTAAAAAAATGTAACTTTGGCGTGCCACGACTTTACCACCGACCCTGTATACTTAAAATTATTTTTAGCTAAAAAGCATTTACAAACCCTAAAACTTTTGTATTTAACTTTTTCCGGTATCTCGTATATTTTACCCAATAATCGACCGTTTCCATACATATCAGCGACCGTGTATAAGTACGCCGCGATTCTATTACCATCAGAAATAAATGTATTTGTGCGACTCATTCTTCTGTTTGTTATTCCTCTTATTATAAAATGTTAGCAAATTCCATGAAACGCATTGATCGAAAATGTTATATTATCGTACGTTACTTTTACTACGAGAAATAGAAAGAAGAAAATGTGCCATTCTGCCTGATAAAAAAAGAATAGCATCATTCTTCCGTGATATGACGTCTTTGGACGTAAGATTGATAGCTATTTCTAACATTAGCAACTGAAATAAGGCAGGGAAGATGTATACTTCCGAAATTTATATTATCTTTATTTTCCTCACGTACGTTACTGTATTTCCTTATAATTAACGTCCTTCATTAATAAAACTAAAAGCCGTGGTAATTTAGATATGTCTACACTAGATCTCGTACAGATTTATAGGGAAAACATATTAAGGGTCGACATACTTGTTCCTTGTATATCAGAGAACATCGTTTGGTATAATAAACCGGTTTTGAATTGTTTACTACAGGTTTGCTGAATATATTATCACTACCAAAATTCAGGATAATAAAATCAGTGTTAATATCATAACATACATATATTATAGAATCTAATTCGGTATCAATAAAATTTGTACGGGTTTTTCGGTCCTTTAATAATTTATTTTAATGTGTGGTGGGTGCTTACTTGCAGTGACTCCGTAAGCTGTACCTATTACTTGTCTGGCTATCACTGCAACTCTTGCGGTGTAGTTTTTGTGTGTGTAAGTTGTGTTTAAACGGCTTTGTGACAGCATCATATTGCCTTTTATGATGCCGCGCTGTTAATCACTTTGCTCCCAACAGCGAATGGCAAGTCGATCCGGGATTAAACTCTCTAAAAAAATGTCACCGTCGCTCCAGAGAATTGAACCCCGGCACCTATCGTCCTCCCACAAAGATAGTCGGCCGCCCCACTACTGCGGCCATCGACCCGTTAATTAATAAAATCTTTATTTTCGAATCTTGAAGTAAGTCAAAACTTTGAATTACTTCTAACTGGACGTTAATCTAAATCTTTTTTGATTAATATAATATCCCGAAGAAGTTACAGAATTGTGAAGAAATATCGAAAACAAAAGGTTTTATTATTAAAGGACCGAAAAGCCCGTACATATTTTATTGTTTAACAAAAAAAAAACAGTCAAAAGAAACATCAATATCAATAAATATATGTATATCAAATTGTAAATAGATTCTTATAAAACTTGTGATAGACCTGCCCTAAGTTGATAGCTATATTGTAATAGACGGTTTCTTTCCCGGTATTATTTTGTGCAAATATGTGTTTTGAATATAGGGCGCCACTATATATGAACAAATCCTCGCGTAAACCCACAACAACGGACGTTACTGATACCGAAATAAAGAATTGATTTTCCTGACTAGCAAAATGTCGGTCGCAATAACTCTTAACGTAATAAAGAAGAACATGTACTTATGTACTGTATTACAGATTTTCTTATAAACTCTTTCTTTATACGTTCCCATGACGTGTAGTAAATGGAGGATTTAAATATTTTAAAAAGAAATAATAATACCCCAGACATAGGCTTATACACCAATAAATAAATGAAAAATGCAATAAATGAATGAATAACACATACAGAGAAAAATGTTCTTGAATTAAGAAAATATACTGTTTTACCCAAATATTTTCAATGCTAGAATATTTTTGTTTTGAGTCAAACGCATTTTCTTGGAATAAGTAAATGCGTTTAATACAATCCAGACTATATTTGTTGTAAAATACGTATTTGATATGAATAATTTCCGTATTTGTGAAATAGCTGAATAGCAAATTTTGAGCAGGTACGTATGTATGTACGAGGTTATATGCGTGTATGAAGCGTTATACGTGCATTCGACTTCAATCTTTTTATCTGCGTGCACCACTTTGCAAGAATTAGATACATATAAGTTTTTTATAGTTAAGGCGTGGAAATTTGCAGTAATAGAAGTACATATTTAATAATGGATTATGTGAAGTGTATTGTAGCTTTATGGGAATTGGAGGAATAATTTCAACCAAACGTTGTACTTGAAGTAAACCCATTATATTCTTACATTAAAACAATATTGTTTTGCGTCACAATAATTTCCTTAGAAAATAATATTCTTCTGATAACACTATATAGTTTTGCGGATATACAAATACCGGATTGTTTTCAACTGAAACACTCAAGATAATATTCCTCTGCGTGCAGATATATTCAATAAAACGAATAAATATGTACTATGCCGGAATTTAAAATTGAGAATATTTTCACTCAACTCGACTCTAACAGACTGATATCTGTAAGCAAAAATGAACCTTCTAGTCGAATAAATAGAAGTATTGAAATACAATGAATACAATCGGGACGCTTACACAAACAGATTTACGTCGCATCTGTTATCGTATTAGAGTTTAAAATCTTTACTGAATTTTAGTTTGTAGGATGTTTTATTAATTGTGTTCACGTTTTCCAATTACATATACATATCTCCATTATATTGTATTATTTGTATGTTTCATATCTGTTACATTTGTGATGGAAAGTATTTATTACTTTTATATACACACATACATACATATGTATATGTATTTAATAACTAGATTAATTGTAAAAGATATACGAAACATGTATCAAAACAAACTATACAGGGTGAATTGGAAGGACGAAAAGAAAAGTTATCACTTACTGACAATAATATTGCCGTACCTACTTCAATACGTATAAAGAAAGCGATGAAATGTGTAATAATTATATCCTTACCTGAAAATCAAACGTAGAAAAATTCGTATAGAAAGCACATCTCAACGTAAGGTATTTACATTACATTCTTTGTAATTATTTCTCCATATCAACATACATATGTATATATGTCTTTAAATGGTTATTTCTGTAAATAGGAGTAAACTGAAAAACTAAAATTTAGTAACGTAATTTCTAGTCTTTATGTTTAGTAATAACTGAAGAAATATATGCATAGAACTTAATTATTAATTCTTATTAAATTGCAATTAAAGCAGACATATTTTATGGTCATGCAAATTGGTTTGGCAGTTTATTACAAAACTAGTTGCAAAATAAATTAAATTTCTGTTATCTCAAACAAAAGTTTATTTATACCTCCTAAAAAATGTTAAAATCAGTGTGAATCACCAACTATACATACGAAATTTTAAGCATGGTTAGCATGTTCAGCAATTTTTAGTTTCAATAGGCACGTGTTTATTTTTTTATGAGAGTCCCATTATTGTCTACCTTTTATGTATTTCCAAAGCGATCTTCTTATTACTATTGGTCCTAATTATATGCAAAGAATAGGATTTTGTTGAATATTTAGGTAATAATATTTGTCAGCTAGGTATGGAATCGTTACACTCAAAAAGAAACGCATGAATGAATATGAATATCCTCAACAACGCTTTTTACTCTTTTAAACGTATATAGTTTCTGCTAGCAGTATATCTCTGGCATAACTTTTCTATTATTTTATTTATCGAAAAATAAATACTTATCTACTAGAAGGTAAAACAAGTATGTATATAAATAAAACATTATGAGTCGAATATATTAGAGAACTGTTTGCAAAGCAAAATTTATTAAATATAAAACTCTTTCTTAATACCATAACAGATGCGACGACTATCTGCTTGTGTCAGCGGTTCTTTTGTATTCATCATATTTCAATACATTCATAAATGATACGTTCAATTTCGTTTACAGCTTGGGGAAGTTTTAGAGTCGAGTTGCAGTGAAAATATTCTCAATTTTAAATTCCGCCATAGTACATACAATGTTAAAGAATACAGGGAAAAAGCTTAAAACTACATACAGCTTTATTGAATTAAAACTACGCGATTAAATAAAATAAAAATATCGATACGAACTATATTGACACGACGGCAAACTTTTTATAACAAGCAATAGTTAATATACATATATCTCTTTCTTCGGGTTCGCATCGTTACGTAACAATAATTATACCTACTGATTATTTGGCCAAATACCTTTAAAATGTTTGTTTCTCGCGTACGTTCGTAGATGCTGCTCCTCCCGCTGAAATGTCCGCTTCTTTTAGGTGCTTTGTCTTGGGGCTCGGGCGTCGTCTTCTCTTGTAATTTCTTGGTACCAGTATTCTAATTTATCAGCTACGTGCTGGCCTTCTTTATCAAATAAAACACGGCTTTTTATACTGATAGTTTAAATATATATTAATTACAAGTTCACTAACTCGGCCATAATTTGACAAATTTAAACACTAATTGCACAACTAACTAGACTCATTTACGTTCGAGCGGGAAGTCTTCCTGCATTCGGAGTTGAGTAGATCTTTTTAATTCCACGCTTCGCTATATTTCCATATAAGGCGATATTTTCACATTGGCGCGAATGGAACACAATAGAGCTCTGATAAAGGCCATCTGTTCGTTCGTTTTCGGTTAAAGGCTAGTACAGTTTAACTAGTAAGAATTTATAAAACTCTAACATAATCAGAAAATTATATACAGTCACGGAATAAATACAGTTAGATATATTGAGTTTAGTAAAATGACAACATTTCTTAATATATATAATAAGTACCTACTCATCTTCCTTATTACGTATATTTGAAAATTTCGCGGCCCGTTACAAACTAATTAAATCAACTAATCGGTAGTCGCAGTGTTGTGAAAGATCGAAGAATTGTATTAATATATCTATACTTATTGTGACCTGTAAGTACTTATCTTTCAATCTCTGAAGTATTTTCACTTTAGGTCAATGAAACACCAATTTAAAATAAATTGGTATTTAATTAATTGTTGTTTCGGAGGGATAATGCTGTAACAAGGAGATTAAACACAGTTATACCCGCACAAGTTACACAGCAAGAGTTTTGGCGCTACTCCGACAAGAAATACAACTTAAGAAGCTGCTGCAACTAGCACTTACCACAGATAAAGAAAATAAATAAATACTCATTATATTATTATTTCCTGAGATCCTCGCTGTTTTTCTAGCTTTATATTCTTTCACGCTCGCGTTTGCGCTTCTTCTTTTTACCGTTTGAGAACTAGCAGTCTTCGTGATATCTTCCGATAGCGCAGCAGCGAACTTTCACGCTCCTTCTAGGACTTGCAGAAAAGTTCTTTCTCCTGGAGCTCTGTGCTTAGTATGCGTTTTTACCTATTGTTTTATTTTTGTGAGAATCAGTCATCGTAAACTGTCTTATAGCAGATTGCACTAACTGCCACAAACATTTCATCAACTTGGCAATCTAAACACAGATTTTCTCTGCTTACGTAGGAACCAAATTTTAACTTTCTGGATACTAAATTCACTTGTTCCAGGCATTTTTGACGAAAAAGAATGTCAAGTCCACTAACAAATCATATGCGAAGGCTTCTTTATGCTATATTGTAACTAATAAAGCCTGGCAAAATATTTTGTAATTTTCAAAAATTGAAGTTTGAATACGTCGGTGTTGTATTGATCCAAAGTGGTTGCCGTTTGTTTTTAATACAAATTACCTGTTTTATAGGAGTACGTAATACTTTTGCCCAAGACATACGCAATTTGCTTCATTAGATAAATACATAGGTATAGTGTTACGCTTGCTCTTTCCTGAAAACTCCAGTGCATTCAAAATCATCGAGCATTCTCTACAAATATTGTTATAATTTTCTATCGTAATTTTCATTTTGGAAATGTGCTGTCGGTGTACGGAAATTAATTAATTAATTCTCTCGAGTATCTTCATCCTAACCTCAAATGTATCTAACGTTGCGAGTTAGGAATCATATTTAAATTAGTGAGCTTATCACAGCGATTACGGATTTAAATTCCATCGCACATTTAATTATTATTATTTATCGTATCGGTATGTTAATGTGTGCAATAATTTACTGCTCCAGAAAACTATCTTCGACCGACAATTAAGGAGGTAATAGGATAATGGGAAGCAATGGTGTTGAGATTTGATCCCATAAACTATTATTTATAAAATACAAGTATTGTTTAAAATTTTACAAAATCGTGAGCATTTATATTTAGGGGTTTAATCGCAAATTGTATGGCTGACTATCAAAAATTACAAATTATTCTTATGTACCGGGTGGCCAACTAAGAATAAAAAAAAGAAAAAAATATTACTGACTAAAGTGACCCCGAGAAACATCTGAAAATTATTTGGAAAAGTATAGGATGACCGCTAGAGGGCGTAACAGATCACCAACAATTTTAATTCTTATTTTACGCAAAATTTATCAACCAAAGGTCGATCATAAATATGAAAATCCGAATCTACTGAAAATTTTGCATATTTTACATCGGACAACTTTTTTGTGTTTTGTCAAATAAGAGGATGGGAGGAGGGAGAACTTTGTATTGAAGGAACGCTTATAACTCCGGTTCTGTTGAACCGAATTTTGCAACCTTAGTCTCGTTGAAAACAGCATTACTTCTCCAATCTATCGCTTAGAAATGGAACCAATCTAATAAGTGACATGCATGCTAGAAGGCGCTGTTTAAATTTTTTCGGTAATTTTGTTTTTTATCGAAAGTATTAAATGAAAACATAAATTTTTGACAAAAAATTTAAAAAATAGGCTAAATTACCAGCGCAAACCGGGTATCGCTATCTTTTACCAATCCTAAGATATCTTCAAAAACGTGTGAATGGTAAAAATTTCTTCTATAAATTTAAATCATTCTGCTTCCCGTGAACGGAATTTAGCAAATTTGGTTTTATTAGAAAGAATTTTAATTGTCCTATGTTTAGTCATTAAAGTTGTTTAATTTTATCTTGTCCGTCACCGCTAGAGGGCGATAAAGAAATTTAAATATATAAATTTTATGATTTTTGAAAAGAACAGTGTGTGGAATGCTTGGCGGCCAAACAAAATAGACTATCATGGATTTTCCTAAACCTACTGGTAGTGCTTCAAATTGTTTAATATTGTCTTTATTTCTGTCACCGCTAGAGGGCGTTAACGAGAACAGAATAGAAGACATCCGCTCGTTGTAGAGTGAAGTTTGCATCGAAAATAAAAGCAGATAACTTTAAGATTTTGGTTGCCACCAATATTAACTTTATTATGCTGTTTCCTTCTTTGTTGTTTTTCTGCACTGTTTATTTGAATTATACCGTTGTGCTTTTCACTAAAATCTTAAGCTTCCAATTCATTTTTTTATTGCATGAGCATCAATATAACCTTCCATGCACTGTTCTTTTCAAAATCATAAAATTTACGTATTTAAATTTCCTTAACGCCCTCTAGCGCTAATGGACAAAACAATGTTAAACAGTTTGAATCAAGAGAGGTAGGGCAATAAAAATCCTTTCTAATAACACCAAATTTACTAAATTTCGTTCATGGGAAGCAGAATAATCTAAATTTATAGACGAAATTTTTACCATCCACACATTTCTAAAGATACCTTCAGATTGGTAAAAGATAGCGATACCAGGTTTTTGCAGATTTGTTGGTAATTTAGCCTACTTTTTTAATTTGTTTTCAAAAATGTATGTTTCTGTTTCCCGAAAAAATTAAACAGCGCCCTCTAGCATGCATGTGACTTATTAGATTGGTTCCAATTTGTAAGAGTTAGATTGGCGGAGTACTCCCTCCTTCCCTCCTCTTATTTGACAAAATACAAAAAAGTTGTCCGATGTAAGATATGCAGCATTTTCAGTAGATTCCGATTTTCATATTTATGATAGACCTTAGGTTGATAAATTTTGCGTAAAATAAGTATTAAAATTGTTGGTGATCAGTTACGTCCTCTAGCGGTCATCCTACACTTTTATAAATAATTTCCAGATTTTTCTCGTGGTCATTTTAGTCAGTAATATTTTTTTTCCAAAGCTCTACTGTAAACCGTTCCTGAGATATGGCCGAGCGACATTCTTAGTTGACCACCCGGTATACATACAGTAACAAGTAATTTAGTCAAAGTACGTCATAAGATGTTTGACTAGTGTTCCACTATCCCAGATTCAAAGATACAACTTCATTACAATATTAGTTTGGTATAGACATAACATGAAAATGATATATCCAGAGGAATTTAAATTTGCACGAAACCGATGTCAATGTAGGCTAAAACTTTAGACACTAACAACAACTGATAGTTGCAAATAAAAACATAAATGACACGTATGTACATAGGTCTGTATGTGAACAGAGATAAAGTACATATTTGCAATCCGCATTGTTTAATATTGCTGGAGGTGTTCGCATTTACACCACATCAATAAAGTGTTCAGTCATAATTAAACTTGGGGAATTCGATACACATGTCAACGGCTTATGCACGCAATTTTACATTTAATTTAAATTATAAGAAAAAATGCACGCACTGTATTCACCATTAGATTATAGACATCACAATTGTATACTAACGCCTGAAATATCTCTTGTCATGCATGTGCTAAAGATAGGCCATGTTTAGTGCTAATTCTGCAAATCGTTGTAACTCTATATTACTGTTTTTAGCATACTGGATAGATTAGATACAGTATAATTAGCGTCATGATACATAAGACTAAGGAAATATGACGAACGTCTTAGACCGGACCTGGTGTTTGATTGTCGCGAGCGAAGCTACATATTATATGCATATGTTACTTAGTGAAAATGTGCCGATATGATTTCATGGAGTAAAGCAATTTTGACGGTTATTAGAACAAATTTGTAAATATTCATTAACCATATAAATTAATTAATTCCGATTTTAATATACAATAAATCTGAAAGCTTATGAACCAAATCAGGTGACGATTAGCCCGTGAATAATGTTGAACAGAATTCTTGGTATTTAAAGCATTATAACGTGGAAAAGAAAAATCAAACAGAATTTAATGGACTTTCATTATATTCTATAAAGGTATAGCAATACTGTGGAAATTGGATCAGAAGACCAAACTTCTAAGGAGATATTATAATTTAGTTAGTTCTTAGTGACACTGCGCGTATGGCAATCAACTTATTACTAAAAGTGGCCAGAAGTTTAACTTGAGTTACATTTTATCATGAGAGATATTTTATCTTCTACTATAAATATAGATGTAGTTTATAATTTGCTTGGAAAACACGCATATGCCGCCTGATGAGTGACTGTCAGATTATACATTGTTGGCAGATAGATAGTGTACTCTACAAAATTGGGACAGTTACAGCTAACAATCTTTCAGTGGAACATATATGACCCATTTGACCCGGTAGGGTTAAGCTATTACCATAGTTGTAAAAATATTAGGTGTCTGCTTATCAGCACCCCATTATTTGCTTAATACAACAGCCATATAAGTTAAATACTAACTCGGAGTTAGTCCCATCTATGTTTCGTTTATCTCGTCTTTCTAGCATACATAATTTTACAGTCGCAAAGATTCGGCGAAGATGATTGCTCCCGCAAAGCATTCATGCGCGAATAGATACCGTATAGCTTAGAATATCTTTCGTATATTTCCATATCCTGACATTTTTCAGCGATACAACGTGTTTGTTTGATTTTAACTAATGTATGTACAGTGAAGAGCTTCTAAAACGAGACCCCTCTAAGCAAACGTCGACCTTATCGACACAATGTAGGAGTAAAACAGATCTCCTAGCTTGGGAGAATACATAAATGGTCCGCTGTATTTTCCCAGGCACCCGGTTGCGGTATACCCTTGCGTACGGATTATATTTAGGTAATTCTTGTTACTGTTGCATTATAATTTATAATAATAAAATGCTTATTTGTATTTAGAACATCATTCTCTTTGAAATTTATATGAAAACAACTTAACCGGTATATGTATGATAATGAATGATGTATATAACGCAAAAAGACTATGAGAATTAAGTAAATGTCGGTCTTTTTTTCGAGAACGGAATAAATGAAAACTTAACAAACTGTGTATGTACATATAAAATTTAAAAACGTTTTAATAACTTACAAATTTATTAAAAACTAATGTATCGTGTGACTAACTACACTCACCGGCAAAATAATCGATCCACTCAAAAAATTTATGAAGTTTGTTCGTTAATAAGTTTGTTATTTTAAATTCGATTTGATTCATTTTGTTTGCATTTTGTAGGTAAATTTACATGTAATCTATCACATCTTTGGAATTTTAAGAAAATTTGGCGTACATCATTTTATACAGGGTGACACAAAGTCTGTTTTTTTAATCAACTTTAAAACTATATATGTATTGTCAAAGTTGATCCACCTTGTATTTTCTTATTTTGTTAACAAGACATATCATTTGTTTACAATTTCTTTTTTTATTTATTACAATAGCTTAATTTTTGTAAAAGATACAAGGGTTTAAGAAAATATTACATTTTTTACATTTTTCTTATGGTACTAACAATAAGTTTACGAATTTATCGCTTTTGCATAGAGGGCTATTGAAATACTGTCAGTTGTAAAATCCAAAACTTGTCAATTACGTTTTTGAACGTGTTTCTTGTCGAATAGTAATTTGAAATATGCATCTTTCTGTACCGACGCAGCAAGAGCTGTTGCTTTGATTCAGGATGGTAGGTCACAGTATTATGTAGCCAGAGTGTTGGGAGTTTCACGATGTAAAATTTGGAAAAATGCGTCTTGAACAACGATCACTCTATTATTTGCAACAGATAATAACGAACAGTAAATTATACATACATACACTTTATACTTGTTAAAAGAAATCATTACTCTAATAAGTAAATATTAAAAGTTTGAAGAAAATCAGAATGAAAGGAACCATAATTAATGTTGAAATAAGTTTTACATCCCTTTCTTTATTGCTCTTTGCAAGAACAATTATCTGTCATTTCATTTCTTAGAATTTCTTAAAATTCCTTTTTGGGAACGTCATTATACACAAATTTACATGCATTATTATCGATGTATGTACATATGTGTATGTACCAGATCATAAATTTACAGGTGACCAATTTTGTATTCAATATATATAAGTATACGACATCCCCGTTCCGAATGCTAAGAAGGGCATTGAAATTCCATAATGGTGTCGGTTAAGGTGCTCTCCATTGTACTTCAATTTACAAATATTAAATTAACAATAAATAAAGTTATTTCATGTGTTGGTCTTCAATAGTTAATAGATTTCTTCTTTTTATTGTATTCATTAGTTGTTAAACAGGGTACGTGAAAGTCTATTAGGTTGGTCTAACCTTTTTAGTAAATTCACAAAATGCTAGGATTATCCACGTCGCTTTCGTAGTCGACAACGCAGCTTTGGTTTTAATCATAACGGATTTATACTGGTGGAAAGTCGCAAAAGTAAGAGCATTTGGACATAGGGAAGGCAATACTTATGGTCTGAGGTTCAAATCTTGTCGGCAACGCTTGTAGGCACGTCTCGATCGATCGGAACCTGCTATGCTCTTAAGTGCATTACGTAGAAATTAATTAAATACCTAACTTCTGATAGTTATACAATTAAATTTATAAATACAGAAATTTTATAGTTATAATAGTATTCGTTTAGAATAGCTACAGGTTCAAGGTAAAAACATTGTGAGCGAGAAAATGCGGAGATCGTGGTTGCTAGAACAAGATTCTAATCAAGAAGGTGCAAATACAACTTGGGCCGCTAGCAGCATGATTTCAAAAGAAAACCATCAAACACCTGCAATGTTTGAGTTAGATCCTTCAGTTAAAAATGTAATTGTTCATTTATACAATATCTTACACAACAAAAATTATAGAACAAAAACAATATAATCATAGGAATATCTACTTTGACGGATGTTCCTTGCAGTAAAGTATACAGAATTGTTAACTTTGTTGCCTTAAACAAAATGCAAAGAAACGATAAAGGCAAATGTAGAAAATTGGAAACTGTCCAGATGAATTACCTTAGATGTGGACCATACAGTATGTAAGTATAAACGTAATGAAGTTCCTACTTTAGAGAGTCTGCATCAATTTATGTCAGAAAACTATAGAGTATTGTGTGTTGTGGCGAACTCTAAAGGCAAATGAATTTAAGTTAGACATAAAAGCCGTCAAACTACGGAGTCTCTAAGATTATTGCAATTACGACAAGAATATTTGATGGAAGCTAAGACTTATATAGATCAGAAATGTTTTATTGCTATTTGAATGAAACATGGTATGACAGTCATTACATTGCAAATAAAGACTGAAGTGATGGATCAGATATGTGTACATTAGCTGTTCCTTGTTTCCATGTTAGAATTACAATTGCACATGGTGGCTTAGAAAGCGGCTGGACTAGTGACAAACATGTCATAGTACCAAATATCAGCTCTGTCTGTGTTATGTTCTCGATGATGCACCGTGTCATTCACAGAAGATATCAAAAGTTCCGAAAACATCTAATAACAAATCAGGAATAGCATTTTTAACAAGCAAACAAACAAGCGATACAGCTTACGGAGGCACTGCAACTAAGCACCCACCACATTAAAAAAAAAGCAGAAAGCAATATGTGTTTTGAAGAAAGTTACACTAAGATCCAGGTTCTAGAAGTACTCAAAACAAAAGAATTGAATGAACAATTGAAATTGTTTGGAATAAACTAAAAGACTATATTCGACAAAATAATACGGATTCAAAGTTTTGCGACTCGGTAATACAACATATTCAGGACGCAAATGCTGCAACGACACCGGAATTTTGATACATTTCATTAACCTCGGCTTAAAAATAGAAAATGAATGCTTAGAGTGGGCTAAAACTACTCCAGAACTAATAATATATTCGAATGATAGTGATAAGACCCCTATTGATGATTCAGAGAATGGAGGGGAGGGTTTTAAGACAATTATTGTACATACCTATATAAACTCAAAAAATACGCAATTAATTCCCAAAACAATAAAATATATATGTAGTTATACAAAAGTAAATCATCGTATACATAGATGGGTATTTTATTTTTCTTATTATTATAAAGTTATACTAATGCTTATAACTTATACATGCTCAAAATAATTCAAATAGTAGCTTCAAATAAATTGGCGATTAAAAATTTCGTTCGTATTCAAAATTTTATTTAATAAACTTTTCTTAAATATTCAGTTTATGATATATAACGTACGATTCACTTAGTCAGGTGTATACTTTATCTTATACTTACTATATACTCTAAATCGCTTTCATATATCTCTCTCTGTGTTAATGAGTGTTTACATTTTTACTTGATAATTTGAATCCGTTCCAATCCCATTTTATATGAAAAAGACCATAATACGAACAAGAACTGTAGTTATAAAGAAGAGGCAAAATAGACTGGCGCAAATAATGTTTAGAAAGTTAGCTTACTTAAATATTGTTACAATGTTAGAATATAATTATGGCATTCAATTTGGATATGTATTAAAATGCATATCTACAAAAACTACAGCAAGTTAGACTTACAATCAGTTGAAGAGAACTAGAAAATTAGGATGTTGCTTTCATATTTTAGAAGTCGATGGAGTCGATGTGACAATCTGATTTAAATTGCTCTATATACTGCTATAATAAATCTATTATTTCGTATAAACGCCATTAGGTACAAATGAAATTCCGCTCTCGTTTGATACAATAGAGGTAGTTTCCTCTCGGTATCTTTCCCCTTTGTGAGGTCGCATAATATTTCCCATTTATTAAGCTCGATGAAAATTTATTTTATTACCGTCCGGAAATTTATTGGGGCATTTTTATGGACGAGGTGTTTGAGTGTTTATAGTTGACGTTGCGTGAAATGCATAGAAATCTGTGATATTTCGTCTGGCATTTTGAGAACAAACGTGCCGGTCATCCAACTGTGAACTCGAAGCTGATATAACTACAAGTACACATACATACATACATAATACATACATACATCTACAGAGCAATGCCGAACCCAAAGAGATTCGAATTATTGTTTCCAACGTGCGTGTCCTTAGAATGAAAGCGACTTATTTCCCAAGGAACAAACACATACATTTGTTCTATTTCTCGCATTAATAACAGAGGGCAACACGATTCGTTTTTCTTACGCTGTGATGTATATACCTTACGTACATTTTTATTGTAGTTCTGAAAATATATTTTCATGTATCAGTAAGAAATATTAAGAGGTTATTATGCTATAGAGCAGGTTTAAAGTGCCTAGTCTTCATTTCATTTTACCCACTAACTTTTTTGTAGGCCCAATCAAATGAACAAATCAATAAACCTGTGCATATGTGGGCATGCAAACACATCATTGCAAATAGTCTATGCTACTCAAATAATGCCAATTTGTGAAAGTACAAGTAGTATTTTGTATTCTCAGTGTCCCATGTGTGCGTTAAGCGATAGATATGAAATACATCAGAGGTAGAGAGAGAAGAGATAGATTTGGAAATGATACGGTGGGTACGTACGGGTAAATAGAATTAAAGAGAGGAGACCAGTCAAGTTCACATGGAAATATGAAATTGAACGGTATAAAATAGTAGAACGACCACGGAAAGTATGGAACAATGAGGTGGAAACAATTCTGAAGGGAAAGAAAATAACATGGGCAAATGCAAGAAGTGTGGAAGAGTGGACAAAATTTTGATTGAAATTGATTTACAAAACTCGATCATCCTATGTAATGGCGAATAATTTCCAGTTGTATTAACAAAATGTATAGCTAGTAACAATGGCATTATGGAAATATATCTAATTATACAGGGTGTTCAGTATGGATGATACAGACCATACTTGTATTTTTTTAATGGAACACCCTCTAAAATTTTATATATTTAAGTTCGTGCTTGAAGGCTTAGTCGAAAATATATGTAGAAGAGTTATTGGAAAATGTTCTTGAAAGAACTGCTATATTTACTAACATATTTTTTCTGAAGCTATTCTTGTGCAACAAAAAAAAATGTTTCTAAGTTACTCCGTCATCTAAGCACAGTACAATTTTAAAGCTAACTGCATTGATTATACAGAGTGTTTGGAAAATGTGAAAAATCTAATTTGCCCAAGAAATTTACATGGAACATCCTCTATATCTTTAATGCATCGTGTTCCCAATTAAACAAAGAATCTCATTCGCATAAAGTTGTAGGACGTTATTCTGAGTAATAATCACAATAGAATAGAATTTATTGCGAATCGTTACAAAGTTGTATACTAATTTTTCAAGTTTAGTCGCGACCTATATCTAATTATGCTACGACAACGACTATTATAAAAAGGGTTCACGGATTCCGCTTATTTTTTGTAAGAAAATGCCAAAACGGTGTCAAGCCGCATCGATACTCCACAATAGTGTCATATTTTCAAACATATTAATTATTCGTTTCTGTATGTTGTTGATCGGTTTTATTCCTTAAACATAATTTTTCATGTAATCTCACAGGAGAAAGCCTAACAGAATTAGATCAGCCAATCTTCCCGACCACGTAGCAGGTCTACAGCGTCCTATCCATTGTTCCCCAAATAAACTATTAAATTATTGACGAACACGTGTTATAGAATAACCGGGTGCGTCACCCTGCTGAAACTACAATTTTTTTTTCTATTCAATACACAACTCTACCCCGTTTAATAGAGGTTTTTTCGCAAGATATAAAAGTAACTTTAATGTAGCTATTCAAAATGTCCGCCTCTATGTTCACACATGTTGAATATTACCTACGGTGTTGAAAATCTATTAATCGCAACTAAAAAGGAGTTTTTGTCGCAAAATAGTGCGTATTACGCCTTCTTACGATTGCGGTATTTTTTAATGTAGTTTCATTCATTCATTGCTAAATAATACCTACACAATTTAAAAAATTCCATTATTCGTATGTCGTGCCATCTTTTTGCGATTCCTTCTAAATGGCTACTTCAAAAGAATTCCTAATGTATGATTATATACTATCCACCAAACTTTTGATCCACCAATATTCGATTAACCGAATAATTAACACTGTCTCTAGCCAAAAATCGAGAAACTTCGAATATTGGGTTGTGTTCTCTCAAGATATCTGTTGCAATTCAACGACACTCTCTAACTACGAGTATCATCCTAATTACCAAAATTAAGAATTTCTTGTATTAAATAAACTAACATAGTTTACGCAAATAAACTAAAATAATTTACGCTTATATTCAACATGTCTCAAATAAATTTTCGAAAGCAAAATAATGTATAGTAACAATGTAACAAAATGTCTTTGATGGGCTCTGTGTTAGAATTTTTACGTTATTTCGTAAGTTTTATTGGAACCAGAGATATTCGTAATAAAGAACGGTTTCTATTGATTTGTTACCATTTATTACTCAAACATATTATTAATAAACCGTAAGTTGGTTAACTTTCATATACAGTGCGGTTCTAAAATATCCTAGCCCCCCGCTAACTTAAGATCGGTTTAATAGAGAGACTCAAGTTTTGGGGTCATTATTATATACTATATTCTTGGAATAAAATTTCTATTTAGTTTCAAAGATTGACGACAGGGGGCGAGATAGTATCGAAATTTTAAATGGAATTGGGGGGTGAGTGACACCTCATTCTAAAGGACTATACTACTATAGGACTATACTACTATATCATTTTAAAGGACTATAGTACGAGTATGATACCAGTGTAAAATTTCATAAAAATTTATCCACAAGAGACTTATTATGTCAGTCACATGTCTAGGCATTCGCACTATTTAATTCGAAATATGAGGTATGTGCAGCATACTTTATCAAGTCCAGAAAATATTGTTTTCCGTTTGGTTGAAATTTTATTACTACCCATTTCATATTTAAAGTAGGCTTTCGCAGACTGTTAAGCACATGTATTTTTATAATTAATTGAACACACAGGGTTTAATTGCAAGTCAAGTAGAATTCCAATATAAACTACACTTGCATCACGTATATTGGTTCTTGATTTCGGTATAATTTTTGTTGGTTCTATGCTGCTATATAACTGATGTCATTCAGTAGGTTCTTGATGAAATTATGAGGATGAAAAGTCTTGTGTAACTGCGCATGTTTGCAAGATCATCTTCAATTGATTTAGTATTGGCGTTTAAAAAATATAGTAGATATAGTAGATTTCAAAAATAAGTATTGAAACCATTGGTTGCATCAAAAAAAAAATACGAGGGGCGGCTGAAAAGTAATGCACACTTGCTCGTAACGGGCGAAGAAAATAAAATACGGATGCTCGTGCATGCTCATTCGATAGCCACAACTTGCCCCGCCATACGTTCCAAGTTTCGTAACTATCGGTTGAACGGTTACGCGTTCATACGTGTTACAATGGCAAGCCGAACACCTGCTATGTGCACGCGCGTGAAACAATGTGCAGTGACTGAATTTTTGACGGCGGAAAACATTACGCCTACGGAAATTTATCGGCGTTTAGAGTCTGTTTATGAAGCTGAGACGGCTGACAGAAGTGCTGTGAATAGGTGGGCCATAAAAAGCAGGAATTCCGAGCCGGGTCAGTTGAATATCTCGGACGAACAACGCAGCGGATGACCAATTTCTGAGCATTGTTCTCGCATCGACAATCTCATTCAAAGTGATCGCAGAATCACTCAACAACGAGTCGCGGCTGCTTTAGAAATATCAAAAGAAAGAGTAGGCTTCAAAAGTTCAAAAGTTGGGCTATCGAAAATTTTGTGCACGCTGGGTACCGTGTATGCTTACAGAAGAAAATAAACATCAACGAAAAGGAGCTTGTGAACAACTTTTGGAACGTTATCGACGCGAAGGAGACGAATTTCTTTTCAAAGTCGTGACTGGAGACGAAAGTTGGATTCATCGTTACGACCCTGAAGAAAAAAGACAGAGTATGGAGTATGGACATTGCAGTTCACCGAAGCCTAAAAAATTCAAAACAACGCCTTCAGCGAACAAGGTTTTGCTCACTGTTTTCTGGGACGCTCGAGGAGCTGTGACGATGGAATACCTAGAAAAAGGGTGTGCTGTAAATTCGGAACGCTATATTCATAACGTTACAGACATTACGGAAGCGTGTTCGACAAGTACAATGCACCAGTGACCGAGTTTTACTGCACCATGACAATGCAAGACCGCACACGTCACACGCCACTCAAGAAGTGTTGGAGCGCCTGCAATTGGATGTTGTTATTCATCCTCCATACTTCGTGTGATTTTTACTTATTTCCTCTATTAAAAAGGGGCCTTAAGGGACACAGATACGCCAATAATGAAGAAGTGAAGGCCACTGTATGCAGTTGGATACGAAAACAACCGGAAGAATTCTTTAGGAACGGATTTGAAAACTGGGTTCAGCGATGGAAGCGCTGTGTGGAGTGAGATGGCGACTACGTGGAAAAATAAATATGTCATTTTGTAGCTAAAGAATTGTTCTTTAAATCTTTCTTTTACTTTTGTGAATGTCTCATTAAATTCTCTAGTTATAAACAAGTGTGCATTACTTTTCAGCCACCCCTCGTATGTTCCAACAAATATCAATATTAAGAGGTTATAACTCTAAGATTAGATTTAGAATTAATGTGCAAAGCACTACGATCCATTTTCATAGATTTATCTCACTACCCTTTCATTCTGCGTATATAGCAAGTATAATAATTTTCCTAATTACATTAAAGCTTGAAATATCAAACGATTCATATTTAATCTGCACTCTATAGTTTGCGTCGCAATTCAGTTGTTGAACTCGAGCCTCTACTTGTCATTGCTACTATACATAATTTACGATACTTGCTTTTGCTATTATTGTTCATGTTTATGTTCGGCGATATATCAACGAACGTACCCAATCATATTTACCTTTTCTTTATTGTCATTCTTTGTTTCTCGTTTTTAGACAGCGTTATTTTAAAATAGTGTAATATTTTAATATCAAGTTAAGTTCAAACAATTTATAACCGGGCTTCAGCATGAGGTTGTACTACTTTTTAAAGTTTCTCTTGTAGAGAAATAATAGTATGCCAATAAAAATCTATTAAGTATTATTATTCTTATATTATTGTAATAATTAATTTCATGACCTGGTATAAAGTTTCAGTAATAATAATTATCTAATTTACGCAAACGAACTTTCTTTTCAAAATAACGATTAGAATTTGAATCAATTGGAATATGTTTACTATTTGCATGAAGAGCAAAATACATATTCTTGTTGCAAAAAACAACAATAATCGTTTGTTCCTCAGAGTTGGTATTTACACTATGGTACTTAGGTGGGGAAATTACCTATCTTACCTATTACCTATCACTTATAATTAACCTACAGGTATACTCACAGAACTGGATGAGAAGCAGCCCTAGTTGGTTCAGTCTCCCAGGGGTTGATTTAGGCCTTTGTCTCTTGTTGTCATGAATGGTGGTCTTCTGCTTATACTCTCACCAATTAGTAGGAGCCAGGCATAATTTTTTCAGGAATTGTTTTCAGTTCTAATCTTGTAATTATTCATCCTATTCTCAAAAATTTTCCAATAGGC
>CM043015.1:120230294-120312188 GCA_023690525.1 Holotrichia oblita | reverse complement strand
GCCTATTGGAAAATTTTTGAGAATAGGATGAATAATTACAAGATTAGAACTGAAAACAATTCCTGAAAAAAATTATGCCTGGCTCCTACTAATTGGTGAGAGTATAAGCAGAAGACCACCATTCATGACAACAAGAGACAAAGGCCTAAATCAACCCCTGGGAGACTGAACCAACTAGGGCTGCTTCTCATCCAATTCTGTGAGTATACCTGTAGGTTAATTATAAGTGATAGGTAATAGGTAAGATAGGTAATTTCCCCACTTAAGTACCATAGTGTAAATACCAACTCTGAGGAACAAACGATTATTGTTGTTTTTTGCAACAAGAATATGTGTTTTGCTCTTCATGCAAATAGTAAACATATTCCAATTGATTCAAATTCTAATCGTTATTTTGAAAAGAAAGTTCGTTTGCGTAAATTAGATAATTATTATTACTGAAACTTTATACCAGGTCATGAAATTAATTATTACAATAATATAAGAATAATAATAATAGATTTTTATTGGCATACTATTATTTCTCTACAAGAGAAACTTTAAAAAGTAGTACAACCTCATGCTGAAACCCGATTATAAATTGTTTGAACTTAACTTGATATTAAAATATTACACTATTTTAAAATAACGCTGTCTAAAAACGAGAAACAAAGAATGACAATAAAGAAAAGGTAAATATGATTGGGTACGTTCGTTGATATATCGCCGAACATAAACATGAACAATAATAGCAAAAGCAAGTATCGTAAATTATGTATAGTAGCAATGACAAGTAGAGGCTCGAGTTCAACAACTGAATTGCGACGCAAACTATAGAGTGCAGATTAAATATGAATCGTTTGATATTTCAAGCTTTAATGTAATTAGGAAAATTATTATACTTGCTATATACGCAGACTGAAAGGGTAGTGAGATAAATCTATGAAAATGGATCGTAGTGCTTTGCACATTAATTCTAAATCTAATCTTAGAGTTATAACCTCTTAATATTGTTATTTGTTGGAACATACGAGGGGTGGCTGAAAAGTAATGTTTATAACTCGAGAATTTAATGAGACATTCACAAAAGTAAAACAAAGATTTAAAGAACAATTCTTTAGCTATAAAATGACATATTTATTTTTCCACGTAGTCGCCATCTCACTCCACACAGCGCTCCCATCGCTGAACCCAGTTTTCAAATCCGTTCCTAAAGAATTCTTCCGGTTGTTTTCGTATCCAACTGCATACAGTGGCCTTCACTTCTTCATTATTGGCGTATCTGTGTCGCTTAAGGTCCCTTTTTAATAGAGGAAATAAGTAAAAATCACACGAAGTATGGAGGATGAATAACAACATCCAATTGCAGGCGCTCCAACACTTCTTGAGTGGCGTGTGACGTGTGCGGTCTTGCATTGTCATGGTGCAGTAAAACTCGGTCACTGGTGCATTGTACTCGTCGAACACGCTTCCGTAATGTCTGTAACGTCTGAATATAGCGTTCCGAATTTACAGCACACCCTTTTTCTAGGTATTCCATCGTCACAGCTCCTCGAGCGTCCCAGAAAACAGTGAGCAAAACCTTGTTCGCTGAAGGCGTTGTTTTGAATTTTTTAGGCTTCGGTGAACTGAAATGTCCATACTCCATACTCTGTCTTTTTTCTTCAGGGTCGTAATGATGAATCCAACTTTCGTCTCCAGTCACGACTTTGGAAAGAAATTCGTCTCCTTCGCGTCGATAACGTTCCAAAAGTTGTTCACAAGCTCCTTTTCGTTGATGTTTATTTTCTTCTGTAAGCATACACGGTACCCAGCGTGCACAAAATTTTCGATAGCCCAACTTTTGAACTTTTGAAGCCTACTCTTTCTTTTGATATTTCTAAAGCAGCCGCGATTCGTTGTTGAGTGATTCTGCGATCACTTTGAATGAGATTGTCGATGCGAGAACAATGCTCAGAAATTGGTCATCCGATGCGTTGTTCGTCCGAGATATTCAACTGACCCGGCTCGGAATTCCTGCTTTTTATGGCCCACCTATTCACAGCACTTCTGTCAACCGTCTCAGCTTCATAAGCAGACTCTAAACGCCGATAAATTTCCGTAGGCGTAATGTTTTCCGCCGTCAAAAATTCAGTCACTGCACGTTGTTTCACGCGCGTGCACATAGCAGGTGTTCGGCTTGCCATTGTAACACGTATGAACGCGTAACCGTTCAACCGATAGTTACGAAACTTGGAACGTATGGCGGGGCAAGTTGTCCGTATTTTATTTTCTTCGCCCATTACGAGCAAGTGTGCATTACTTTTCAGCCGCCCCTCGTATATTTTTTTTGATGCAACCAATGGTTTCAATACTTATTTTTGAAATCTACTATATCTACTATATTTTTTAAACACCAATACTAAATCAATTGAAGATGATCTTGCAAACATGCGCAGTTGACTTTTCATCCTCATAATTTCATCAAGAACCTACTGAATGACATCAGTTATATAGCAGCATAGAACCAACAAAAATTATACCGAAATCAATAACCAATATACGTGATGCAAGTGTAGTTTATATTGGAATTCTACTTGACTTGCAATTAAACCCTGTATTACATTCAATTAATTATAAAAATACATGTGCTTAACAGTCTGCGAAAGCCTACTTTAAATATGAAATGGGTAGTAATAAAATTTCAACCAAACGGAAAACAATATTTTCTGGACTTGATAAAGTATGCTGCACATACCTCATATTTCGAATTAAATAGTGCGAATGCCTACACATGTGACTGACATAATAAGTCTCTTGTGGATAAATTTTTATGAAATTTTACACTGGTATCATACTCGTACTATAGTCCTTTAAAATGATATAGTAGTATAGTCCTATAGTAGTATAGTCCTTTAGAATGAGGTGTCACTCACCCCCAATTCCATTTCAAATTTCGATACTATCTCGCCCCCTGTCGTCAATCTTTGAAACTAAATAGAAATTTTATTCCAAGAATATAGTATATAATAATGACCCCAAAACTTGAGTCTCTCTATTAAACCGATCTTAAGTTAGCGGGGGCTAGGATATTTTAGAACCGCACTGTATATGAAAGTTAACCAACTTACGGTTTATTAATAATATGTTTGAGTAATAAATGGTAACAAATCAATAGAAACCGTTCTTTATTACGAATATATCTGGTTCCAATAAAACTTACGAAATAACGTAAAAATTCTAACACAGAGCCCATCAAAGACATTTTGTTACATTGTTACTATACATTATTTTGCTTTCGAAAATTTATTTGAGACATGTTGAATATAAGCGTAAATTATTTTAGTTTATTTGCGTAAACTATGTTAGTTTATTTAATACAAGAAATTCTTAATTTTGGTAATTAGGATGATACTCGTAGTTAGAGAGTGTCGTTGAATTGCAACAGATATCTTGAGAGAACACAACCCAATATTCGAAGTTTCTCGATTTTTGGCTAGAGACAGTGTTAATTATTCGGTTAATCGAATATTGGTGGATCAAAAGTTTGGTGGATAGTATATAATCATACATTAGGAATTCTTTTGAAGTAGCCATTTAGAAGGAATCGCAAAAAGATGGCACGACATACGAATAATGGAATTTTTTAAATTGTGTAGGTATTATTTAGCAATGAATGAATGAAACTACATTAAAAAATACCGCAATCGTAAGAAGGCGTAATACGCACTATTTTGCGACAAAAACTCCTTTTTAGTTGCGATTAATAGATTTTCAACACCGTAGGTAATATTCAACATGTGTGAACATAGAGGCGGACATTTTGAATAGCTACATTAAAGTTACTTTTATATCTTGTGAAAAAACCTCTATTAAACGGGGTAGAGTTGTGTATTGAATAGAAAAAAAAATTATAGTTTCAGCAGGGTGACGCACCCGGTTATTCTATAACACGTGTTCGTCAATAATTTAATAGTTAATTTGGGGAACAATGGATAGGACGCTGTAGACCTGCTACGTGGTCGGGAAGATTGGCTGATCTAATTCTGTTAGGCTTTTTCCTGTGAGATTACATGAAAAATTATGTTTAAGGAATAAAACCGATCAACAACATACAGAAACGAATAATTAATATGTTTGAAAATATGACACTATTGTGGAGTATCGATGCGGCTTGACACCGTTTTGGCATTTTCTTACAAAAAATAAGCGGAATCCGTGAACCCTTTTTATAATAGTCGTTGTCGTAGCATAATTAGATATAGGTCGCGACTAAACTTGAAAAATTAGTATACGACTTTGTAACGATTCGCAATAAATTCTATTCTATTGTGATTATTACTCAGAATAACGTCCTACAACTTTATGCGAATGAGATTCTTTGTTTAATTGGGAACACGATGCATTAAAGATATAGAGGATGTTCCATGTAAATTTCTTGGGCAAATTAGATTTTTCACATTTTCCAAACACTCTGTATAATCAATGCAGTTAGCTTTAAAATTGTACTGTGCTTAGATGACGGAGTAACTTAGAAACATTTTTTTTTGTTGCACAAGAATAGCTTCAGAAAAAATATGTTAGTAAATATAGCAGTTCTTTCAAGAAGATTTTCCAATAACTCTTTAAGTTTTAAAAGGCTATATATATTTTCGACTAAGCCTTCAAGCACGAACTTAAATATATAAAATTTTAGAGGGTGTTCCATTAAAAAAATACAATTATGGTCTGTATCATCCATATTGAACACCCTGTATAATTAGATATATTTCCATAATGCCATTGTTACTAGCTATACATTTTGTTAATACAACTGGAAATTATTCGCCATTACATAGGATGATCGAGTTTTGTAAATCAATTTCAATCAAAATTTTGTCCACTCTTCCACACTTCTTGCATTTGCCCATGTTATTTTCTTTCCCTTCAGAATTGTTTCCACCTCATTGTTCCATACTTTCCGTGGTCGTTCTACTATTTTATACCGTTCAATTTCATATTTCCATGTGAACTTGACTGGTCTCCTCTCTTTAATTCTATTTACCCGTACGTACCCACCGTATCATTTCCAAATCTATCTCTTCTCTCTCTACCTCTGATGTATTTCATATCTATCGCTTAACGCACACATGGGACACTGAGAATACAAAATACTACTTGTACTTTCACAAATTGGCATTATTTGAGTAGCATAGACTATTTGCAATGTTGTGTTTGCATGCCCACATATGCACAGGTTTATTGATTTGTTCATTTGATTGGGCCTACAAAAAAGTTAGTGGGTAAAATGAAATGAAGACTAGGCACTTTAAACCTGCTCTATAGCATAATAACCTCTTAATATTTCTTACTGATACATGAAAATATATTTTCAGAACTACAATAAAAATGTACGTAAGGTATATACATCACAGCGTAAGAAAAACGAATCGTGTTGCCCTCTGTTATTAATGCGAGAAATAGAACAAATGTATGTGTTTGTTCCTTGGGAAATAAGTCGCTTTCATTCTAAGGACACGCACGTTGGAAACAATAATTCGAATCTCTTTGGGTTCGGCATTGCTCTGTAGATGTATGTATGTATTATGTATGTATGTATGTGTACTTGTAGTTATATCAGCTTCGAGTTCACAGTTGGATGACCGGCACGTTTGTTCTCAAAATGCCAGACGAAATATCACAGATTTCTATGCATTTCACGCAACGTCAACTATAAACACTCAAACACCTCGTCCATAAAAATGCCCCAATAAATTTCCGGACGGTAATAAAATAAATTTTCATCGAGCTTAATAAATGGGAAATATTATGCGACCTCACAAAGGGGAAAGATACCGAGAGGAAACTACCTCTATTGTATCAAACGAGAGCGGAATTTCATTTGTACCTAATGGCGTTTATACGAAATAATAGATTTATTATAGCAGTATATAGAGCAATTTAAATCAGATTGTCACATCGACTCCATCGACTTCTAAAATATGAAAGCAACATCCTAATTTTCTAGTTCTCTTCAACTGATTGTAAGTCTAACTTGTTGTAGTTTTTGTAGATATGCATTTTAATACATATCCAAATTGAATGCCATAATTATATTCTAACATTGTAACAATATTTAAGTAAGCTAACTTTCTAAACATTATTTGCGCCAGTCTATTTTGCCTTTCCTTTATAACTACAGTTCTTGTTCGTATTATGGTCTTTTTCATATAAAATGGGATTGGAACGGATTCAAATTATCAAGTAAAAATGTAAACACTCATTAACACAGAGAGAGATATATGAAAGCGATTTAGAGTATATAGTAAGTATAAGATAAAGTATACACCTGACTAAGTGAATCGTACGTTATATATCATAAACTGAATATTTAAGAAAAGTTTATTAAATAAAATTTTGAATACGAACGAAATTTTTAATCGCCAATTTATTTGAAGCTACTATTTGAATTATTTTGAGCATGTATAAGTTATAAGCATTAGTATAACTTTATAATAATAAGAAAAATAAAATACCCATCTATGTATACGATGATCTACTTTTGTATAACTATATATTTTATTGTTTTGGGAATTAATTGCGTATTTTTTGAGTTTATATAGGTATGTACAATAATTGTCTTAAAACCCTCCCCTCCATTCTCTGAATCATAAATAGGGGTCTTATCACTATCATTCGAATATATTATTAGTTCTGGAGTAGTTTTAGCCCACTCTAAGCATTCATTTTCTATTTTTAAGGCGAGGTTAATGAAATGTATCAAAATTCCGGTGTCGTTGCAGCATTTGCGTCCTGAATATGTTGTATTACCGAGTCGCAAAACTTTGAATCCGTATTATTTTGTCGAATATAGTCTTTTAGTTTATTCCAAACAATTTTAATTGTTCATTCAATTCTTTTGTTTTGAGTACTTCTAGAACCTGGATCTTAGTGTAACTTTCTTCAAAACACATATTGCTTTCTGCTTTTTTTTTAATGTGGTGGGTGCTTAGTTGCAGTGCCTCCGTAAGCTGTATCGCTTGTGTGTTTGTTTGTTAAAAATGCTATTCCTGATTTGTTATTAGATGTTTTCGGAACTTTTGATATCTTCTGTGAATGACACGGTGCATCATCGAGAACATAACACAGACAGAGCTGATATTTGGTACTTTGACATGTTTGTCACTAATCCAGCCGCTTTCTAAGCCACCATGTGCAATTGTAATTCTTTTTCCCCTAGAAACAGGAACAGCTAATGTACACATATCTGATCCATCACTTCAGTCTTTATTTGCAATGTAATGACTGTCATACCATCTTTCATTCAAATAGCAATAAAACATTTCTGATCTATATAAGTCTTAGCTTCCATCAAATATTCTTGTCGTAATTGCAATAATCTTAGAGACTCCGTAGTTTGACGGCTTTTATGTCTAACTTAAATTCATTTGCCTTTAGAGTTCGCCACAACACACAATACTCTATAGTTTTCTGACATAAATTGATGCAGACTCTCTAAAGTAGGAACTTCATTACGTTTATACTTACATACTGTATGGTCCACATCTAAGGTAATTCATCTGGACAGTTTCCAATTTTCTACATTTGCCTTTATCGTTTCTTTGCATTTTGTTTAAGGCAACAAAGTTAACAATTCTGTATACTTTACTGCAAGGAACTTCCGTCAAAGTAGATATTCCTATGATTATATTGTTTTTGTTCTATAATTTTTGTTGTGTAAGATATTGTATAAATGAACAATTACATTTTTAACTGAAGGATCTAACTCAAACATTGCAGGTGTTTGATGGTTTTCTTTTGAAATCATGCTGCTACCGGCCCAAGTTGTATTTGCACCTTCTTGATTAGAATCTTGTTCTAGCAACCACGATCTCCGCATTTTCTCGCTCACAATGTTTTTACCTTGAACCTGTAGCTATTCTAAACGAATACTATTATAACTATAAAATTTCTGTATTTATAAATTTAATTGTATAACTATCAGAAGTTTGGTATTTAATTAATTTCTACGTAATACACTTAAGAGCATATTCTTAAGCTCAAATATTTACTTAGTTATTATATTAGTCGCTTAATGAGGAAGGTATATTATTGTCTTTACTCACTACTGTGTCACAAATTACTAAGTAAATCGTTTCAGATAAGTCTTGTTTGCCGACTTATCTGAAACGAAACGAACTTATTTGTCTCCCGCTGTGGTAATGAGTGTTTACATTTTCTTGATAATTGTAATCCGTTGCGATCCCTCCATTTTACGTAAAAAGGCCTAAACTACTGCATTACAAACGCCTTCTCGTGACTTTTATATTGTCCCTATACTATTGTTATTTTATACTGATACGCTTACATTTTATAATCATTCCTTTAACCATTGCAGTTTCTTTCCATCAGCTTCTAGCTACTATTACACTTTGGCAAATTGAAATGCATTTTATTACATCGATAGGATAATTGTGCACACATTGAAAGTGATCTACTGGTTCTCTGAATCAATTTATCAGTGTTTATGAGAACTAAAAATGTTGAGTACTGTCCTGTGACTGGATTTTATATTTACAAGTAAATTTCGTAAACCCGGATTATTTTACAAACGTATTCTCTGAGGGTAATGGAGGCTGCAAACATGACACAGAATTTGAGAAAACAGTCGATTGCAAAGAGTGAATGACTTTTTTGTGGTGAGTGCAGCTGCAGCGGCGTTCTAAGCTATATTCATTGTCAAGACTACCCACTGCAGATCTTACTGTGTAAATTGTACGTATAAATGTGTTTCCATGTGTTTGTTAAGCCATTACCAAGCTATAAATAATGTTACGCTGTTAATTGTGTCTCAACAGTAAATGGTTGCTCAATCGAGGTTCCGATCGATCGAGACGTGCCTACAAGCGTTGCCGACAAGATTTGAGCCTCAGACCATAAGTATTGCCTTCCCTATGTCCAAATGCTCTTACTTTTGCGACTTTCCACCAGTATAAATCCGTTATGATTAAAACCAAAGCTGCGTTGTCGACTACGAAAGCGACGTGGATAATCCTAGCATTTTGTGAATTTACTAAAAAGGTTAGACCAACCTAATAGACTTTCACGTACCCTGTTTAACAACTAATGAATACAATAAAAAGAAGAAATCTATTAACTATTGAAGACCAACACATGAAATAACTTTATTTATTGTTAATTTAATATTTGTAAATTGAAGTACAATGGAGAGCACCTTAACCGACACCATTATGGAATTTCAATGCCCTTCTTAGCATTCGGAACGGGGATGTCGTATACTTATATATATTGAATACAAAATTGGTCACCTGTAAATTTATGATCTGGTACATACACATATGTACATACATCGATAATAATGCATGTAAATTTGTGTATAATGACGTTCCCAAAAAGGAATTTTAAGAAATTCTAAGAAATGAAATGACAGATAAGATAATTGTTCTTGCAAAGAGCAATAAAGAAAGGGATGTAAAACTTATTTCAACATTAATTATGGTTCCTTTCATTCTGATTTTCTTCAAACTTTTAATATTTACTTATTAGAGTAATGATTTCTTTTAACAAGTATAAAGTGTATGTATGTATAATTTACTGTTCGTTATTATCTGTTGCGAATAATAGAGTGATCGTTGTTCAAGACGCATTTTTCCAAATTTTACATCGTGAAACTCCCAACACTCTGGCTACATAATACTGTGACCTACCATCCTGAATCAAAGCAACAGCTCTTGCTGCGTCGGTACAGAAAGATGCATATTTCAAATTACTATTCGACAAGAAACACGTTCAAAAACGTAATTGACAAGTTTTGGATTTTACAACTGACAGTATTTCAATAGCCCTCTATGCAAAAGCGATAAATTCGTAAACTTATTGTTAGTACCATAAGAAAAATGTAAAAAATGTAATATTTTCTTAAACCCTTGTATCTTTTACAAAAATTAAGCTATTGTAATAAATAAAAAAAGAAATTGTAAAGAAATGATATGTCTTGTTAACAAAATAAGAAAATACAAGGTGGATCAACTTTGACAATACATATATAGTTTTAAAGTTGATTAAAAAAACAGACTTTGTGTCACCCTGTATAAAATGATGTACGCCAAATTTTCTTAAAATTCCAAAGATGTGATAGATTACATGTAAATTTACCTACAAAATGCAAACAAAATGAATCAAATCGAATTTAAAATAACAAACTTATTAACGAACAAACTTCATAAATTTTTTGAGTGGATCGATTATTTTGCCGGTGAGTGTAGTTAGTCACACGATACATTAGTTTTTAATAAATTTGTAAGTTATTAAAACGTTTTTAAATTTTATACATACACAGTTTGTTAAGTTTTCATTTATTCCGTTCTCGAAAAAAAGACCGACATTTACTTAATTCTCATAGTCTTTTTGCGTTATATACATCATTCATTATCATACATATACCGGTTAAGTTGTTTTCATATAAATTTCAAAGAGAATGATGTTCTAAATACAAATAAGCATTTTATTATTATAAATTATAATGCAACAGTAACAAGAATTACCTAAATATAATCCGTACGCAAGGGTATACCGCAACCGGGTGCCTGGGAAAATACAGCGGACCATTTATGTATTCTCCCAAGCTAGGAGATCTGTTTTACTCCTACATTGTGTCGATAAGGTCGACGTTTGCTTAGAGGGGTCTCGTTTTAGAAGCTCTTCACTGTACATACATTAGTTAAAATCAAACAAACACGTTGTATCGCTGAAAAATGTCAGGATATGGAAATATACGAAAGATATTCTAAGCTATACGGTATCTATTCGCGCATGAATGCTTTGCGGGAGCAATCATCTTCGCCGAATCTTTGCGACTGTAAAATTATGTATGCTAGAAAGACGAGATAAACGAAACATAGATGGGACTAACTCCGAGTTAGTATTTAACTTATATGGCTGTTGTATTAAGCAAATAATGGGGTGCTGATAAGCAGACACCTAATATTTTTACAACTATGGTAATAGCTTAACCCTACCGGGTCAAATGGGTCATATATGTTCCACTGAAAGATTGTTAGCTGTAACTGTCCCAATTTTGTAGAGTACACTATCTATCTGCCAACAATGTATAATCTGACAGTCACTCATCAGGCGGCATATGCGTGTTTTCCAAGCAAATTATAAACTACATCTATATTTATAGTAGAAGATAAAATATCTCTCATGATAAAATGTAACTCAAGTTAAACTTCTGGCCACTTTTAGTAATAAGTTGATTGCCATACGCGCAGTGTCACTAAGAACTAACTAAATTATAATATCTCCTTAGAAGTTTGGTCTTCTGATCCAATTTCCACAGTATTGCTATACCTTTATAGAATATAATGAAAGTCCATTAAATTCTGTTTGATTTTTCTTTTCCACGTTATAATGCTTTAAATACCAAGAATTCTGTTCAACATTATTCACGGGCTAATCGTCACCTGATTTGGTTCATAAGCTTTCAGATTTATTGTATATTAAAATCGGAATTAATTAATTTATATGGTTAATGAATATTTACAAATTTGTTCTAATAACCGTCAAAATTGCTTTACTCCATGAAATCATATCGGCACATTTTCACTAAGTAACATATGCATATAATATGTAGCTTCGCTCGCGACAATCAAACACCAGGTCCGGTCTAAGACGTTCGTCATATTTCCTTAGTCTTATGTATCATGACGCTAATTATACTGTATCTAATCTATCCAGTATGCTAAAAACAGTAATATAGAGTTACAACGATTTGCAGAATTAGCACTAAACATGGCCTATCTTTAGCACATGCATGACAAGAGATATTTCAGGCGTTAGTATACAATTGTGATGTGTATAATCTAATGGTGAATACAGTGCGTGCATTTTTTCTTATAATTTAAATTAAATGTAAAATTGCGTGCATAAGCCGTTGACATGTGTATCGAATTCCCCAAGTTTAATTATGACTGAACACTTTATTGATGTGGTGTAAATGCGAACACCTCCAGCAATATTAAACAATGCGGATTGCAAATATGTACTTTATCTCTGTTCACATACAGACCTATGTACATACGTGTCATTTATGTTTTTATTTGCAACTATCAGTTGTTGTTAGTCTCTAAAGTTTTAGCCTACATTGACATCGGTTTCGTGCAAATTTAAATTCCTCTGGATATATCATTTTCATGTTATGTCTATACCAAACTAATATTGTAATGAAGTTGTATCTTTGAATCTGGGATAGTGGAACACTAGTCAAACATCTTATGACGTACTTTGACTAAATTACTTGTTACTGTATGTATACCGGGTGGTCAACTAAGAATGTCGCTCGGCCATATCTCAGGAACGGTTTACAGTAGAGCTTTGGAAAAAAAATATTACTGACTAAAATGACCACGAGAAAAATCTGGAAATTATTTATAAAAGTGTAGGATGACCGCTAGAGGACGTAACTGATCACCAACAATTTTAATACTTATTTTACGCAAAATTTATCAACCTAAGGTCTATCATAAATATTAAAATCGGAATCTACTGAAAATGCTGCATATCTTACATCGGACAACTTTTTTGTATTTTGTCAAATAAGAGGAGGGACGGAGGGAGTACTGCTCCAATCTAACTCTTACAAATTGGAACCAATCTAATAAGTCACATGCATGCTAGAGGGCGCTGTTTAATTTTTTCGGGAAACAGAAACATACATTTTTGAAAACAAATTAAAAAAGTAGGCTAAATTACCAACAAATCTGCAAAAACCTGGTATCGCTATCTTTTACCAATCCGAAGGTATCTTTAGAAATGTGTGGATGGTAAAAATTTCGTCTATAAATTTAGATTATTCTGCTTCCCATGAACGAAATTTAGTAAATTTGGTGTTATTAGAAAGGATTTTCATTGCCCTACCTCTCTTGATTCAAACTGTTTAACATTGTTTTGTCCATTAGCGCTAGAGGGCGTTAAGGAAATTTAAATACGTAAATTTTATGATTTTGAAAAGAACAGTGCATGGAAGGTTATATTGATGCTCATGCAATAAAAAAATGAATTGGAAGCTTAAGATTTTAGTGAAAAGCACAACGGTATAATTCAAATAAACAGTGCAGAAAAACAACAAAGAAGGAAACAGCATAATAAAGTTAATATTGGTGGCAACCAAAATCTTAAAGTTATCTGCTTTTATTTTCGATGCAAACTTCACTCTACAACGAGCGGATGTCTTCTATTCTGTTCTCGTTAACGCCCTCTAGCGGTGACAGAAATAAAGACAATATTAAACAATTTGAAGCACTACCAGTAGGTTTAGGAAAATCCATGATAGTCTATTTTGTTTGGCCGCCAAGCATTCCACACACTGTTCTTTTCAAAAATCATAAAATTTATATATTTAAATTTCTTTATCGCCCTCTAGCGGTGACGGACAAGATAAAATTAAACAACTTTAATGACTAAACATAGGACAATTAAAATTCTTTCTAATAAAACCAAATTTGCTAAATTCCGTTCACGGGAAGCAGAATGATTTAAATTTATAGAAGAAATTTTTACCATTCACACGTTTTTGAAGATATCTTAGGATTGGTAAAAGATAGCGATACCCGGTTTGCGCTGGTAATTTAGCCTATTTTTTAAATTTTTTGTCAAAAATTTATGTTTTCATTTAATACTTTCGATAAAAAACAAAATTACCGAAAAAAATTTAAACAGCGCCTTCTAGCATGCATGTCACTTATTAGATTGGTTCCATTTCTAAGCGATAGATTGGAGAAGTAATGCTGTTTTCAACGAGACTAAGGTTGCAAAATTCGGTTCAACAGAACCGGAGTTATAAGCGTTCCTTCAATACAAAGTTCTCCCTCCTCCCATCCTCTTATTTGACAAAACACAAAAAAGTTGTCCGATGTAAAATATGCAAAATTTTCAGTAGATTCGGATTTTCATATTTATGATCGACCTTTGGTTGATAAATTTTGCGTAAAATAAGAATTAAAATTGTTGGTGATCTGTTACGCCCTCTAGCGGTCATCCTATACTTTTCCAAATAATTTTCAGATGTTTCTCGGGGTCACTTTAGTCAGTAATATTTTTTCTTTTTTTATTCTTAGTTGGCCACCCGGTACATAAGAATAATTTGTAATTTTTGATAGTCAGCCATACAATTTGCGATTAAACCCCTAAATATAAATGCTCACGATTTTGTAAAATTTTAAACAATACTTGTATTTTATAAATAATAGTTTATGGGATCAAATCTCAACACCATTGCTTCCCATTATCCTATTACCTCCTTAATTGTCGGTCGAAGATAGTTTTCTGGAGCAGTAAATTATTGCACACATTAACATACCGATACGATAAATAATAATAATTAAATGTGCGATGGAATTTAAATCCGTAATCGCTGTGATAAGCTCACTAATTTAAATATGATTCCTAACTCGCAACGTTAGATACATTTGAGGTTAGGATGAAGATACTCGAGAGAATTAATTAATTAATTTCCGTACACCGACAGCACATTTCCAAAATGAAAATTACGATAGAAAATTATAACAATATTTGTAGAGAATGCTCGATGATTTTGAATGCACTGGAGTTTTCAGGAAAGAGCAAGCGTAACACTATACCTATGTATTTATCTAATGAAGCAAATTGTGTATGTCTTGGGCAAAAGTATTACGTACTCCTATAAAACAGGTAATTTGTATTAAAAACAAACGGCAACCACTTTGGATCAATACAACACCGACGTATTCAAACTTCAATTTTTGAAAATTACAAAATATTTTGCCAGGCTTTATTAGTTACAATATAGTATAAAGGAGCCTTCGCATATGATTTGTTAGTGGACTTGACATTCTTTTTCGTCAAAAATGCCTGGAACAAGTGAATTTAGTATCCAGAAAGTTAAAATTTGGTTCCTACGTAAGCAGAGAAAATCTGTGTTTAGATTGCCAAATTGATGAAATGTTTGTGGCAGTTAGTGCAATCTGCTATAAGACAATTTACGATGACTGATTCTCACAAAAATAAAACAATAGGTAAAAACGCATACTAAGCACAGAGCTCCAGGAGAAAGAACTTTTCTGCAAGTCCTACAAGGAGCGTGAAAGTTCGCTGCTGCGCTATCGGAAGATATCACGAAGACTGCTAGTTCTCAAACGGTAAAAAGAAGAAGCGCAAACGCGAGCGTGAAAGAATATAAAGCTAGAAAAACAGCGAGGATCTCAGGAAATAATAATATAATGAGTATTTATTTATTTTCTTTATCTGTAGTAAGTGCTAGTTGCAGCAGCTTCTTAAGTTGTATTTCTTGTCGGAGTAGCGCCAAAACTCTTGCTGTGTAACTTGTGCGGGTATAACTGTGTTTAATCTCCTTGTTACAGCATTATCCCTCCGAAACAACAATTAATTAAATACCAATTTATTTTAAATTGGTGTTTCATTGACCTAAAGTGAAAATACTTCAGAGATTGAAAGATAAGTACTTACAGGTCACAATAAGTATAGATATATTAATACAATTCTTCGATCTTTCACAACACTGCGACTACCGATTAGTTGATTTAATTAGTTTGTAACGGGCCGCGAAATTTTCAAATATACGTAATAAGGAAGATGAGTAGGTACTTATTATATATATTAAGAAATGTTGTCATTTTACTAAACTCAATATATCTAACTGTATTTATTCCGTGACTGTATATAATTTTCTGATTATGTTAGAGTTTTATAAATTCTTACTAGTTAAACTGTACTAGCCTTTAACCGAAAACGAACGAACAGGTGGCCTTTATCAGAGCTCTATTGTGTTCCATTCGCGCCAATGTGAAAATATCGCCTTATATGGAAATATAGCGAAGCGTGGAATTAAAAAGATCTACTCAACTCCGAATGCAGGAAGACTTCCCGCTCGAACGTAAATGAGTCTAGTTAGTTGTGCAATTAGTGTTTAAATTTGTCAAATTATGGCCGAGTTAGTGAACTTGTGATTAATATATATTTAAACTATCAGTATAAAAAGCCGTGTTTTATTTGATAAAGAAGGCCAGCACGTAGCTGATAAATTAGAATACTGGTACCAAGAAATTACAAGAGAAGACGACGCCCGAGCCCCAAGACAAAGCACCTAAAAGAAGCGGACATTTCAGCGGGAGGAGCAGCATCTACGAACGTACGCGAGAAACAAACATTTTAAAGGTATTTGGCCAAATAATCAGTAGGTATAATTATTGTTACGTAACGATGCGAGCCCGAAGAAAGAGATATATGTATATTAACTATTGCTTGTTATAAAAAGTTTGCCGTCGTGTCAATATAGTTCGTATCGATATTTTTATTTTATTTAATCGCGTAGTTTTAATTCAATAAAGCTGTATGTAGTTTTAAGCTTTTTCCCTGTATTCTTTAACATTGTATGTACTATGGCGGAATTTAAAATTGAGAATATTTTCACTGCAACTCGACTCTAAAACTTCCCCAAGCTGTAAACGAAATTGAACGTATCATTTATGAATAGGGTATTGAAATATGATGAATACAAAAGAACCGCTGACACAAGCAGATAGTTGTCGCATCTGTTATGGTATTAAGAAAGAGTTTTATATTTAATAAATTTTGCTTTGCAAACAGTTCTCTAATATATTCGACTCATAATGTTTTATTTATATACATACTTGTTTTACCTTCTAGTAGATAAGTATTTATTTTTCGATAAATAAAATAATAGAAAAGTTATGCCAGAGATATACTGCTAGCAGAAACTATATACGTTTAAAAGAGTAAAAAGCGTTGTTGAGGATATTCATATTCATTCATGCGTTTCTTTTTGAGTGTAACGATTCCATACCTAGCTGACAAATATTATTACCTAAATATTCAACAAAATCCTATTCTTTGCATATAATTAGGACCAATAGTAATAAGAAGATCGCTTTGGAAATACATAAAAGGTAGACAATAATGGGACTCTCATAAAAAAATAAACACGTGCCTATTGAAACTAAAAATTGCTGAACATGCTAACCATGCTTAAAATTTCGTATGTATAGTTGGTGATTCACACTGATTTTAACATTTTTTAGGAGCTATAAATAAACTTTTGTTTGAGATAACAGAAATTTAATTTATTTTGCAACTAGTTTTGTAATAAACTGCCAAACCAATTTGCATGACCATAAAATATGTCTGCTTTAATTGCAATTTAATAAGAATTAATAATTAAGTTCTATGCATATATTTCTTCAGTTATTACTAAACATAAAGACTAGAAATTACGTTACTAAATTTTAGTTTTTCAGTTTACTCCTATTTACAGAAATAACCATTTAAAGACATATATACATATGTATGTTGATATGGAGAAATAATTACAAAGAATGTAATGTAAATACCTTACGTTGAGATGTGCTTTCTATACGAATTTTTCTACGTTTGATTTTCAGGTAAGGATATAATTATTACACATTTCATCGCTTTCTTTATACGTATTGAAGTAGGTACGGCAATATTATTGTCAGTAAGTGATAACTTTTCTTTTCGTCCTTCCAATTCACCCTGTATAGTTTGTTTTGATACATGTTTCGTATATCTTTTACAATTAATCTAGTTATTAAATACATATACATATGTATGTATGTGTGTATATAAAAGTAATAAATACTTTCCATCACAAATGTAACAGATATGAAACATACAAATAATACAATATAATGGAGATATGTATATGTAATTGGAAAACGTGAACACAATTAATAAAACAATAAACACAAACTAAAATTCAGTAAAGATTTTAAACTCTAATACGATAACAGATGCGACGTAAATCTGTTTGTGTAAGCGTCCCGATTGTATTCATTGTATTTCAATACTTCTATTTATTCGACTAGAAGGTTCATTTTTGCTTACAGATATCAGTCTGTTAGAGTCGAGTTGAGTGAAAATATTCTCAATTTTAAATTCCGGCATAGTACATATTTATTCGTTTTATTGAATATATCTGCACGCAGAGGAATATTATCTTGAGTGTTTCAGTTGAAAGCAATCCGGTATTTGTATATCCGAAAAACTATATAGTGTTATCAGAATATTATTTTCTAAGGAAATTATTGTGACGCAAAACAATATTGTTTTAATGTAAGAATATAATGGGTTTACTTCAAGTACAACGTTTGGTTGAAATTATTCCTCCAATTCCCATAAAGCTACAATACACTTCACATAATCCATTATTAAATATGTACTTCTATTACTGCAAATTTCCACGCCTTAACTATAAAAAACTTATATGTATCTAATTCTTGCAAAGTGGTGCACGCAGATAAAAAGATTGAAGTCGAATGCACGTATAACGCTTCATATACACGCATATTCTCGTAACGCAACCTGCTCAAAATTTGCTATTCAGCTATTTCACAAATAGGGAAATTATTCATATCAAATACGTATTTTACAACAAATATAGTCTGGATTGTATTAAACGCATTTACTTATTCCAAGAAAATGCGTTTGACTCAAAACAAAAATATTCTAGCATTGAAAATATTTGGGTAAAACAGTATATTTTCTTAATTCAAGAACATTTTTCTCTGTATGTGTTATTCATTCATTTATTGCATTTTTCATTTATTTATTGGTGTATAAGCCTATGTCTGGGGTATTATTATTTCTTTTTAAAATATTTAAATCCTCCATTTACTACACGTCATGGGAACGTATAAAGAAAGAGTTTATAAGAAAATCTGTAATACAGTACATAAGTACATGTTCTTCTTTATTACGTTAAGAGTTATTGCGACCGACATTTTGCTAGTCAGGAAAATCAATTCTTTATTTCGGTATCAGTAACGTCCGTTGTTGTGGGTTTACGCGAGGATTTGTTCATATATAGTGGCGCCCTATATTCAAAACACATATTTGCACAAAATAATACCGGGAAAGAAACCGTCTATTACAATATAGCTATCAACTTAGGGCAGGTCTATCACAAGTTTTATAAGAATCTATTTACAATTTGATATACATATATTTATTGATATTGATGGTTTTTTTGACTGTTTTTTTTTTTGTTAAACAATAAAATATGTACGGGCTTTTCGGTTCTTTAATAATAAAACCTTTTGTTTTCGATATTTCTTCACAATTCTGTAACTTCTTCGGGATATTATATTAATCAAAAAAGATTTAGATTAACGTCCAGTTAGAAGTAATTCAAAGTTTTGACTTACTTCAAGATTCGAAAATAAAGATTTTATTAATTAACGGGTCGATGGCCGCAGTAGTGGGGCGGCCGACTATCTTTGTGGGAGGACGATAGGTGCCGGGGTTCAATTCTCTGGAGCGACGGTGACATTTTTTTAGAGAGTTTAATCCCGGATCGACTTGCCATTCGCTGTTGGGAGCAAAGTGATTAACAGCGCGGCATCATAAAAGGCAATATGATGCTGTCACAAAGCCGTTTAAACACAACTTACACACACAAAACTACACCGCAAGAGTTGCAGTGATAGCCAGACAAGTAATACAGCTTACGGAGTCAGTGCAAGTAAGCACCCACCACACATTAAAATAAATTATTAAAGGACCGAAAAACCCGTACAAATTTTATTGATACCGAATTAGATTCTATAATATATGTATGTATTGATATTAACACTGATTTTATTATCCTGAATTTTGGTAGTGATAATATATTCAGCAAACCTGTAGTAAACAATTCAAAACCGGTTTATTATACCAAACGATGTTCTCTGATATACAAGGAACAAGTATGTCGACCCTTAATATGTTTTCCTATAAATCTGTACGAGATCTAGTGTAGACATATCTAAATTACCACGGCTTTTAGTTTTATTAATGAAGGACGTTAATTATAAGGAAATACAGTAACGTACGTGAGGAAAATAAAGATAATATAAATTTCGGAAGTATACATCTTCCCTGCCTTATTTCAGTTGCTAATGTTAGAAATAGCTATCAATCTTACGTCCAAAGACGTCATATAACGGAAGAATGATGCTATTCTTTTTTTTATCAGGCAGAATGGCACATTTTCTTCTTTCTATTTCTCGTAGTAAAAGTAACGTACGATAATATAACATTTTCGATCAATGCGTTTCATGGAATTTGCTAACATTTTATAATAAGAGGAATAACAAACAGAAGAATGAGTCGTACAAATACATTTATTTCTGATGGTAATAGAATCGCGGCGTACTTATACACGGTCGCTGATATGTATGGAAACGGTCGATTATTGGGTAAAATATACGAGATACCGGAAAAAGTTAAATACAAAAGTTTTAGGGTTTGTAAATGCTTTTTAGCTAAAAATAATTTTAAGTATACAGGGTCGGTGGTAAAGTCGTGGCACGCCAAAGTTACATTTTTTAAATGGAACTATCTGTATATTATTAGATAATTCAATTCCTTCTTCAATTCTAAGTAAAAATTGTAATACACATAATGCACCTAAATCCAACCGTTTCCAAGTTATCGACTTTTGAAAATATTACTTAAATAAAATCTAGGTATCGCTTGTATTGAAAAAAACAAGTATGTAATTGTAAAATTTAGGTTTACAGTCATATTTTATAAGATGCTATGACATTTTTAAGGTGCGTCATGGCCTACTTAGGTATCTAGATTTTATTTAAGTAATATTTTCAAAGATAGATAACTCGGAAACAATTGGATTTAGGTACATTACGTGTATTACAATTTTAACTTAAAATTGAAGAAGGAATTGAATTATCTAATAATATACAGGTGGTTCCATTAAAAAAAAATGTAACTTTGACGTGCCACGACTTTACCACCGATCCTGTATACTTAAAATTATTCTTAGCTAATAAGCATTTAAAAACCTAAAATTTTTGTATTTAACTTTTTGCGGTATCTCGTATGTTTTACCCAATAATCGACCGTCTCCATACATAATAAATACAGATAAGTATGTACAGGGTGGGGCATTAGTGCAAGGAAGTCCAATTACTCCTGTATTATAAGAGAATTGAGAAAATGTTATTAAGATAAAAGTTGAAGCGCATGGGGGCTATAACCTAAAAATATTTTTGACTATACTGGGTGTCAAATAAAGACAGAGTAAACTGAACTTACTTTATTTTAAATGGAATACCCTGTATATTTTTACTGTTTACGATTTTTCTAGGTCTTACCTTTATTATAATATAGGAGTTGCTATGTTATTCAGTTTACTTTAGAAGATATGGGAAGGTTTGCATGAATTTAATAACAAAGTTGGCGCCTCCTACTGCTTCCACACAAAATAAATTATTTGCGCTAGAAACATTTCTAATGTCACAATCACAAATTATTTATTTATCGGCGTATTCAATATTTTTATACAGGGCGAGTCATAACTCGGCATGTTTATTTTCTCACCTATTTCAAATGGAGCACTTTGTATCTTATTATTGGAGTAAACTCCTCTCTTCACGAACTTAGTTATTTATTAAACACGTTGCTAGTCGAAAATATGATTTTAAATAAAACGGGTTTGATTCTGATTAGTTGAAGGGCAATATAAGAGGAAAACTGCCGCTTAGCTGGGAAAATACAATTCTATACCTAAATCGCTAAAATTATCATTCCTCGCACTAATGCCCCACCCTGTATATTATAAATTTCAACGTGAACGGAATTAAAATGCACTCGCACCTGAATGAAGAAATATACAGTAGATTTAACTGCTAACTATTAGGGTAACTACTAAATCTATTTTGTTGACACGCGACAAGTGAAGTGTGTAGTTATGATTCCATGAGCGGTTCAATCTAGAAATGCGTTATCTAATGGTGTTGTTCTTTAGCCATCTTACCAATGCTAGCAACTGATGATTCCTTAAGGAATACATAACGTTAGCAGACACCGACGAAGGTATGTATATTGTAATCATTTGAAATATATAATCTTTCTATTCTGCGTCACATAATGATAAAAGTTATTCGGTGTGATGGCAATGTAGCTTTTATAGCTGACAGTGGTAACTACCCTTCAATTGTCCGTGTGAAGTTGTTGAAGTTTTCCTTTTATCATCCTATAAATTTGGAAAGTGTTCTGATATTTGGAGATAAATTTCATCCACATTTTATTTAGTTAGGTATTTCTATTTTTTATAGTTTAATTGTTATCATTAATTAACTATCTATCTAGCCATAAGACGTATGTTTGGATAAAAATTTGGTATATTTAATAGCACAGGGAACTTGGATCTATTATAACCCAAACTCAACACACCAAAGGCCGGAAAATAATAAATGTATATGAATTAGTACTTAGATACTGGTGGATGGTTATACTTTCCTATTTTTACTGAATATATTAGTAGAGTTTTTGATGATAGGAGTCAAGTCAATGTTATTTATACAGACGTCAGCCGATCTTTTGACACGATTGACTTTGAAATATTAATAGCGAAATTGTCTAAGGTTGGCCTTAGCCCATGATTTTTACAATGATTACGTTCATACCTACATAATAGATGTACTTACGTTTATTATGGCTATAGATCTTATGATTTCTGCCCCACATATGATGTTCCTCAAGGTTCCAATTTACTTAGTTATTAATGATCTTTTAACATCACTTACATGTCCTGCGCTTGCCTACGCAGATGATCTCAAGATTTATACTAGCATTGATTCATGGGATGAGGTTATTAACGTACAAAGTAGTTTGGATGTTATAGTCGATTGGTGTGCCAAATTTAATCTTCATCTAAGCATCCCCAAATGCTGCAGTGTATCTTATACAAGGAATTCTCCCATTTTATCTACATATGTATGTTATACATAAGGAACAACTGAAGAGATACGAAGATGTAAGGGACCTTGGAGTTGTCCTTGATTGCCGACTAAGTTTTGCACCACATATTACCGATCTTGGTATATCTGCTTCCAAAACATTAGGATCTATCATACGCACATCTACATATTTCAAGAATATTAACCTCTTGGAGGTACTGTTCTTTAGTTTTGTTATTAGTAAACTGAAATATGCATCCTTAATATAGTCACCTCATTACGTTTACCTCAAACTCGCAATAGAGAAAGTACAATGGCGCTTTCTTAAGTTCCTGTCTTTTAAACTTGACTGGATTTATCCGCAGAGGAACATGGATTACACGTCACTGTTCGAAAGGCATGTAATACAACCACTGGTTCATCGGCGTAAAATGTATGGAGCTCGCTTCATTTGGAAGTTGGTGGATCGCTTAATTGATTGTCCATCCTTGCTCTCTATGATTAATTTCCTTGTTCCAAGATTATCGTCTTGTTCAACTAATATCTTTTCCCTGCCCAGAACCAATATTCTCTTAAGTTTCTCCTTATCTATATACAATGTGCCGAGCAGCAGATTTGCATTACAATATTTTTGTGTGACATGTAATTATAGTTATTATCTATATTTTATTATTCAGGTTATTTCTATTACTGAGTTTTTTGTATCATTATTATATCCAATGCATTGTTTGTATGTATTAGTTATTTATTTATTTGTTTGATTATTAATATTATTGTAATATCTCGGTTTTATTCATGATGATCAATGTGAGTGAATTAGTGTAAATTAGAAAATAAACATGTTTCCTCTCACAACTTGTTGAACTTGTTCATAAACTGTTCATATTAAATACAAATTGTGTGATAGAACATATTTTTTGTAATTTATATCTAGGTTTTAGATCACAAACTGATGAACGCCACATGCTGGTTTACTACAAAAAAGGGTAAATGGTACATATTAGAAATATAATCGCCGTTCTAACTGATTATTGTATGCATTGATATTAATGAAAATTAAATCTGCCACCTATCTTTGTAATTAATTGATATATTACAAACTGAATGAGTGGGATATTGTAGAATTAATTGAAAATATCGGTTACTATCTATTGTAGTCAATTGTGTGGCTTTAGCGTAAAGTGTAACCAATTTCTTCAATGTTGGGTATGACTCTAAATAAGCCGTCACAATAAATGGAAACAATTTGTATACACTATTTTGATAGAATACTCAAAGAGAGTATACAATTAGAAATTCCCGTAACATGAATGCTGTTATTATCATATATGTATTTTGTTATTAATCGACCCAATATTAATACTGTTAATAGTTTTCTATTGTGCGTGGATTGGATTTACGGATCGGTGGAAATTTATGGCCGTTATTAGCTACATACATATACCAATTAGTGTTCTATTTAAATTACCCGTATTGTGGTATGCCCAACTTATATTGCGGAAAGGCTTTATATAGTAATTTATTTTTGGGTGAAAAGTGAATGCTGGCGAATGGAATTAGGACGGTCTAGAAATTTTATATCGGCAATGTATTTTAACTAATAGTCCTGCTTTTATCGTAAATCAAGGGTTTACAGTTACGAATTAAGAAATATGCGTTTCTTTGAAAATTCGATACTAAATTTTGATGTTGAAAGGAGTATTTTTCTGCAGTTTACTATAAATCCAATTATGACTTATTTAGGATGTAAAATATAAGATAAAGTCGGATTGTAATCGTCTCTTTTTAAAAACTTAAAAATTATAAAAAATGTTTTATTATTCCTTCTTTGACATCACATTGTTGAGGTGGCGGGTCTGTATTGCCGCCCAAGCATTTTCCGAACAGATAATGTCTCCTGAAAATGGCTCTATATTATACAGCATATAGAAAGTAATACATTGCTAGTGAGTTTTAGTGATTGCATAGCATAGACATTACCTTGATCATTTCCAAGATCCTGTATAGGCCAAGAACCACGGTTTATTGGCTTGAGGCTAATTCTAGCCTCAAGTACCAATTATTATCCGACTCGTTTAATTTATATGCAAGACGTGAGATTTACGTGTAAGTTACATACACACTTTGATTTGGTTGGACCTTCTTTTGTCTTATTAAAAATTATCCTTAATCGTTATTATATTTGTTATTGCTAGTAATAGATCAATTTTAAAAAATGTAGTAGTTGGCAACAAATCGATGAGAACTTTATATTTGGTTGGTTTTAAATATTCTGAGAGATGAAATCGAGCATCATCAGAAAAGATACTTATCAAAAGCATCATTGTTAAAATAATTAATACTATTTTGATAGTCACAGTGGTTAAGCGACTTCTTATTGTTGTGGCACAACGCTGGGAGCTGGGGTTCAATTCTCCGAGAGGAGGATGACATTTTTCTCAGTATCAAATCCCTATTAATCTATTATTTTGCTATCGGGAGTAAGAGTGATTAATAACGCGACATTATAAACACCGAGCTAGTGCTGCCATAAAGTCACTGAACGCAACTACACACACAAACTACACAGAAATTACACGGTAGTCCCACAAGTGATACATCTTAAAGACACTGCAACTAACACCCACCAGTAATAAAGAAAAAATGCCGAAAGTAATCGACTGTATTTAATTTTGCTTTCTACTATAATCAAAGGAAATAAGTTTATTATGGTCTTTTTTGGCAGTAGTGAAACGTTTTCCTAATTTTGTTGTGTCATATCGCAATTAATTTCGAAAATGACTTTCCATTCAGTTTTAACCTGCTGCTGTCGTAACGCAAAATATATCAACACAAATATGTCTGTCTAGTAGGATGTTGATACCTCATTTCAAGATTATAAGATTATTAACGAAAATCATGAGCATATTGCGAATTGTATAAACGTATTGTACCAGTTCGGAAATAACCTTCAATAGCATCAATGTGTTGTTATTAATTCTAAGAAGATAATAAATATTTTTCTTAAATGAAGATCAGTTTTAAATGGGTGGATAGCCGCATTGGGTACGCGGCTATCGATCCGTATGAGGTAGATCGCTGGGGAATCAATTCTCCGAGACAATAGATAAATAAATAAATAAATAAAAATTCGTACATATTGCACGTCGCCACATCGTGCTCGGCATAATTTGCAAATGTTATATAGATTTTCTCTGCATTGTATTGAAGAAAGCTAAATATAAGATAGTGGCATGCAAAACATCTTTCCATTCTACTAGTTAAGAACAAAATAACATTTTTGATGCTAATTGTATACAAATAAATTAATAAATATAAAAACACTTTCTCAAAAGTATGAGCAAAACAAATTTCTTACTAAATATATAGATTTCAAGAGTTCTCGGTGAATCGTTAAACTCCAACATTCATTTGAAGCACTTTATTATTAATAAAAACTTAACTATACGCTTACTTTCCATCCATACATACTAGCCCTTCATTATGCGAAGTTATTTATATTCCCTTAAAATGCAATAAGTTTGACAAAGTATCAAATCTAAAATCAATTACTTCTTCTTTAATCACAGCGAAAAACCTTTTATTTAACGCTGTTATGGATATCAAATTTAACTATGATAGAGTCCCAGCTGTTTAAAATTGAAAACCAAAGTGAGTAGCGAAAAAGAAGCCAGTAGTTTATTTAAAAAACCGAATTGACATTTCTGTAAAATTAACATTGAAACGTACACTTGGTTGTAGAAAAAGTGGGACAACTCTTAGAACACTATACTTGTATTGACAATAGCAAACAAAAGAGGGGAACAAGTCAATTTACTCAGTCATATTTATAGTTCGTGCATGAGGTTGTGTCGAGGCTTGAGCACGCAATTTAAACGTAAATGTCATTATAAATGTATCAAAATAGTGTACGCAAGCATCAACGCACGACGCAAGCACGAACCATGAATATGACCAGCTAAACTGAAGTTGTCCCATATTTTTTAGTGTACGTACTTCAATGTCCTTTCGAAGTTAATTGATGTCGTCGTCACTAGTAAAGAACTAGTAAGCTCATGAATGCTACTAATAGACCGATGGAATAAATCACCCAAGAAAATAAGTAATATCCATACATAACTAATTGATATATGCACGGCTAAGATGTAACATTCTTTGAAGTTAAATTATCCTGGTTGAAAGATGGATATATCTCATATTATTCTACAGAAAAGTGATGGATATTATATATGAAACTTTTCAAATATTCAAATTATTTCTGGCTTATGTTTGGTCTGATGTCGCTAATTCTACAGCTACAGGTCAATGTAATAAATAATTACTGGCTTTGTAGAAATAAAAGTAGATAGACAATAGTCAATTCAACTAAGTCAATATTTGTAAAATTAATCTCTCATATATACTTAATACACGATGTTTGATATATATATGAGTTTTCACAAATTACTGTCATTCTCACAAAGACAGCCTGATGAGATTTATAAAATCGAAACGCGTCGCTGTATGGTGATGAATGACAGTGATTAATAATTATGTTTATTTATCATTTTCACTACTAGCCGCATTACCAGAATTTCTTTCCTTAATTTGATATATGCACGGCTAAGATGTAACATTCTTTGAACATAACTATCAATATATATTTCTGCTTATAAGGAAGTTGTATTAAAAATATTACATACGAGTCACCGGATTAGACTGTAGGTATATGACATTTTCATCCTTTAGTCGGTTCTTAAATACATGTATTGATAGACAGTCTTTAATATCTTTTCGGGAACTTATTGAAATATTTTGTAGCTTCATAATAAGGATTTGCCTCGAACCGAGATGTTTATGAACTAACACCTGTAAGTCATTGCAGTTTCTTGTTATACTAGTGTACATAGTGCGATGACGAATAAAATAAAGTACATGATTTTTGTAAAATATAAAAAGCTTCTTATAAATATAAGGGCCACAATTTTTAAAACACGTTTGAAAGCAAGACTGAGGTGAAGAACGTTCTATTATGCATTGAATAGCATACTTCAGCGAAAGTTTTTTGTGGCAAGCTTATTACTCGAACTATACATTTTTAAATTTTGTTTGCTACTATCATACTTACGATTTGTTCAAGATTTAATTACGTTCCATAATGTTTTGACCTTATTATGTGATGTTGATATAAGGCCATCATAATAATGTCATTATACTTGTTGCACATACACGCGATACTATTCTTGTGTTCCTGGAACACGAACTTGAAGAAGCTGATCCGTATGTCATACAATTCACACATCCAAAGCTTCATGTCCCAATCTGCGTACCCAAAACAAGATTTACGTTCCCTAAGATTGAATGATATATTTGTACCCCAGAGAATACAAATATAATTTTCTCGTAAAAAAATTGTGCATATCGATCGCGACATCGTCCAATGAATTGAATTCGAACCAAATCTTGTCATCTCAATCGACTTGAAATCCCTTGACGACTCTCCAGAAAATTTCTTAAGATATGTAGAACCTATTTCGACTTTTGGTCATATTTCATCTCTAAATGATCTAATAAACAGGACAGTATTTACATCAAAACAAGAATCTGTATTGACGACATTATCGGTGAATATATGTTCAATAGTGGATCGAAGATATTGGAACGATGAAAGTGAATTAAAACACACGTTGATATAAATTAAAAAGTGCCAAAGATAATTAGTAAATCGCGAATAATTTGCAATCTTTATTGAAGTGTGATGACATAAGATGTTATAGCATTAGAAAATGCTACTTTTTTATACCATAGGATGTGATTAAGCTGTATTTTTAGAAATTAAATTAAATCAAAAATTAAATTAGATTTGACATTTTACTAGAGACTTGTTAAGCATCTCCCTCTTTTACTTTTAAAATATTTAACTTCTTTTGTCTGCACATAAGTCATTATTATTCTTTTCATCAAAGAAATCGCCAGCACCGTTTGCGTACCAAAACAGCTCGTACAATCCGTGACATTGACTTAGCAATATCGTAGCATTTCAACTAGAATATTATACTTACTACTCGATGTGCAACATTTCACATGAGTTCTTTTTCAGTAGAATACATAGTTTTCATTTTCCATCTAATTCTTCTAATTTGCAGGTATATGAAAATCTAAATTCCTATACTTATACATATATTCAATCTATCTTCTATTTGACGGCAAAGCATATCCTTCTTGATGCAGCAGCTGACTTGTTATATCAACATATTTGTTTAGATTCATTTTAGTGACGAGTCTAAAAATTAAAACCATATGATGAGTGTTTTATTTAAAATAGTGATTATGAGATATAGCATCATCGACAAAGAAGTTATTTGTACAGTAAACCATTATAGGAATATGTATATATATACATATAAAACTCTGCCTCACACTTTAGATTTGTCCTGTTACATTGAACAAGACCCAATTATAACTCGGTAATTATTCTCAAATTTGACTTTCATTCCAGTTACTAGATGAATGGCGTCTCGTTGAGATTATCGTTTTATGTCGGTATTGTAAAGCCCAGAGTAATACGACATGTATTCCAAACTATAATTCGTTATTACGCTTAAGATGGAATTATAGTTCATAAAATTACATCTATGCAATACATACATATATTCCTCTTTCAGTAGAGATATGAAGTTTGTAGGACTTCACAAAATGTTATGGTAATTAATAGATGAATGTACAACACGATGTTATGCATAGATTGTATTCATTACAGTATGGAAATGCAGTTTTTCGCTAAATTATATAAAAGTAATAAATACTTTCCATCACAAATGTAACAGATATGAAACATACAAATAATACAATATAATGGAGATATGTATATGTAATTGGAAAACGTGAACACAATTAATAAAACATCCTACAAACTAAAATTCAGTAAAGGTTTTAAACTCTAATACGATAACAGATGCGACGTAAATCTGTTTGTGTAAGCGTCCCGATTGTATTCATTGTATTTCAATACTTCTATTTATTCGACTAGAAGGTTCATTTTTGCTTACAGATATCAGTCTGTTAGAGTCGAGTTGAGTGAAAATATTCTCAATTTTAAATTCCGGCATAGTACATATTTATTCGTTTTATTGAATATATCTGCACGCAGAGGAATATTATCTTGAGTGTTTCAGTTGAAAGCAATCCGGTATTTGTATATCCGAAAAACTATATAGTGTTATCAGAAGAATATTATTTTCTAAGGAAATTATTGTGACGCAAAACAATATTGTTTTAATGTAAGAATATAATGGGTTTACTTCAAGTACAACGTTTGGTTGAAATTATTCCTCCAATTCCCATAAAGCTACAATACACTTCACATAATCCATTATTAAATATGTACTTCTATTACTGCAAATTTCCACGCCTTAACTATAAAAAACTTATATGTATCTAATTCTTGCAAAGTGGTGCACGCAGATAAAAAGATTGAAGTCGAATGCACGTATAACGCTTCATACACGCATATAACCTCGTACATACATACGTACCTGCTCAAAATTTGCTATTCAGCTATTTCACAAATACGGAAATTATTCATATCAAATACGTATTTTACAACAAATATAGTCTGGATTGTATTAAACGCATTTACTTATTCCAAGAAAATGCGTTTGACTCAAAACAAAAATATTCTAGCATTGAAAATATTTGGGTAAAACAGTATATTTTCTTAATTCAAGAACATTTTTCTCTGTATGTGTTATTCATTCATTTATTGCATTTTTCATTTATTTATTGGTGTATAAGCCTATGTCTGGGGTATTATTATTTCTTTTTAAAATATTTAAATCCTCCATTTACTACACGTCATGGGAACGTATAAAGAAAGAGTTTATAAGAAAATCTGTAATACAGTACATAAGTACATGTTCTTCTTTATTACGTTAAGAGTTATTGCGACCGACATTTTGCTAGTCAGGAAAATCAATTCTTTATTTCGGTATCAGTAACGTCCGTTGTTGTGGGTTTACGCGAGGATTTGTTCATATATAGTGGCGCCCTATATTCAAAACACATATTTGCACAAAATAATACCGGGAAAGAAACCGTCTATTACAATATAGCTATCAACTTAGGGCAGGTCTATCACAAGTTTTATAAGAATCTATTTACAATTTGATATACATATATTTATTGATATTGATGTTTCTTTTGACTGTTTTTTTTTTGTTAAACAATAAAATATGTACGGGCTTTTCGGTCCTTTAATAATAAAACCTTTTGTTTTCGATATTTCTTCACAATTCTGTAACTTCTTCGGGATATTATATTAATCAAAAAAGATTTAGATTAACGTCCAGTTAGAAGTAATTCAAAGTTTTGACTTACTTCAAGATTCGAAAATAAAGATTTTATTAATTAACGGGTCGATGGCCGCAGTAGTGGGGCGGCCGACTATCTTTGTGGGAGGACGATAGGTGCCGGGGTTCAATTCTCTGGAGCGACGGTGACATTTTTTTAGAGAGTTTAATCCCGGATCGACTTGCCATTCGCTGTTGGGAGCAAAGTGATTAACAGCGCGGCATCATAAAAGGCAATATGATGCTGTCACAAAGCCGTTTAAACACAACTTACACACACAAAAACTACACCGCAAGAGTTGCAGTGATAGCCAGACAAGTAATACAGCTTACGGAGTCAGTGCAAGTAAGCACCCACCACACATTAAAATAAATTATTAAAGGACCGAAAAACCCGTACAAATTTTATTGATACCGAATTAGATTCTATAATATATGTATGTATTGATATTAACACTGATTTTATTATCCTGAATTTTGGTAGTGATAATATATTCAGCAAACCTGTAGTAAACAATTCAAAACCGGTTTATTATACCAAACGATGTTCTCTGATATACAAGGAACAAGTATGTCGACCCTTAATATGTTTTCCCTATAAATCTGTACGAGATCTAGTGTAGACATATCTAAATTACCACGGCTTTTAGTTTTATTAATGAAGGACGTTAATTATAAGGAAATACAGTAACGTACGTGAGGAAAATAAAGATAATATAAATTTCGGAAGTATACATCTTCCCTGCCTTATTTCAGTTGCTAATGTTAGAAATAGCTATCAATCTTACGTCCAAAGACGTCATATAACGGAAGAATGATGCTATTCTTTTTTTTTATCAGGCAGAATGGCACATTTTCTTCTTTCTATTTCTCGTAGTAAAAGTAACGTACGATAATATAACATTTTCGATCAATGCGTTTCATGGAATTTGCTAACATTTTATAATAAGAGGAATAACAAACAGAAGAATGAGTCGCACAAATACATTTATTTCTGATGGTAATAGAATCGCGGCGTACTTATACACGGTCGCTGATATGTATGGAAACGGTCGATTATTGGGTAAAATATACGAGATACCGGAAAAAGTTAAATACAAAAGTTTTAGGGTTTGTAAATGCTTTTTAGCTAAAAATAATTTTAAGTATACAGGGTCGGTGGTAAAGTCGTGGCACGCCAAAGTTACATTTTTTAAATGGAACTATCTGTATATTATTAGATAATTCAATTCCTTCTTCAATTCTAAGTAAAAATTGTAATACACATAATGCACCTAAATCCAACCGTTTCCAAGTTATCGACTTTTGAAAATATTACTTAAATAAAATCTAGGTATCGCTTGTATTGAAAAAAACAAGTATGTAATTGTAAAATTTAGGTTTACAGTCATATTTTATAAGATGCTATGACATTTTTAAGGTGCGTCATGGCCTACTTAGGTATCTAGATTTTATTTAAGTAATATTTTCAAAGATAGATAACTCGGAAACAATTGGATTTAGGTACATTACGTGTATTACAATTTTAACTTAAAATTGAAGAAGGAATTGAATTATCTAATAATATACAGGTGGTTCCATTAAAAAAAAATGTAACTTTGACGTGCCACGACTTTACCACCGATCCTGTATACTTAAAATTATTCTTAGCTAATAAGCATTTAAAAACCCTAAAATTTTTGTATTTAACTTTTTGCGGTATCTCGTATGTTTTACCCAATAATCGACCGTCTCCATACATAATAAATACAGATAAGTATGTACAGGGTGGGGCATTAGTGCAAGGAAGTCCAATTACTCCTGTATTATAAGAGAATTGAGAAAATGTTATTAAGATAAAAGTTGAAGCGCATGGGGGGCTATAACCTAAAAATATTTTTGACTATACTGGGTGTCAAATAAAGACAGAGTAAACTGAACTTACTTTATTTTAAATGGAATACCCTGTATATTTTTACTGTTTACGATTTTTCTAGGTCTTACCTTTATTATAATATAGGAGTTGCTATGTTATTCAGTTTACTTTAGAAGATATGGGAAGGTTTGCATGAATTTAATAACAAAGTTGGCGCCTCCTACTGCTTCCACACAAAATAAATTATTTGCGCTAGAAACATTTCTAATGTCACAATCACAAATTATTTATTTATCGGCGTATTCAATATTTTTATACAGGGCGAGTCATAACTCGGCATGTTTATTTTCTCACCTATTTCAAATGGAGCACTTTGTATCTTATTATTGGAGTAAACTCCTCTCTTCACGAACTTAGTTATTTATTAAACACGTTGCTAGTCGAAAATATGATTTTAAATAAAACGGGTTTGATTCTGATTAGTTGAAGGGCAATATAAGAGGAAAACTGCCGCTTAGCTGGGAAAATACAATTCTATACCTAAATCGCTAAAATTATCATTCCTCGCACTAATGCCCCACCCTGTATATTATAAATTTCAACGTGAACGGAATTAAAATGCACTCGCACCTGAATGAAGAAATATACAGTAGATTTAACTGCTAACTATTAGGGTAACTACTAAATCTATTTTGTTGACACGCGACAAGTGAAGTGTGTAGTTATGATTCCATGAGCGGTTCAATCTAGAAATGCGTTATCTAATGGTGTTGTTCTTTAGCCATCTTACCAACGCTAGCAACTGATGATTCCTTAAGGAATACATAACGTTAGCAGACACCGACGAAGGTATGTATATTGTAATCATTTGAAATATATAATCTTTCTATTCTGCGTCACATAATGATAAAAGTTATTCGGTGTGATGGCAATGTAGCTTTTATAGCTGACAGTGGTAACTACCCTTCAATTGTCCGTGTGAAGTTGTTGAAGTTTTCCTTTTATCATCCTATAAATTTGGAAAGTGTTCTGATATTTGGAGATAAATTTCATCCACATTTTATTTAGTTAGGTATTTCTATTTTTTATAGTTTAATTGTTATCATTAATTAACTATCTATCTAGCCATAAGACGTATGTTTGGATAAAAATTTGGTATATTTAATAGCACAGGGAACTTGGATCTATTATAACCCAAACTCAACACACCAAAGGCCGGAAAATAATAAATGTATATGAATTAGTACTTAGATACTGGTGGATGGTTATACTTTCCTATTTTTACTGAATATATTAGTAGAGTTTTTGATGATAGGAGTCAAGTCAATGTTATTTATACAGACGTCAGCCGATCTTTTGACACGATTGACTTTGAAATATTAATAGCGAAATTGTCTAAGGTTGGCCTTAGCCCATGATTTTTACAATGATTACGTTCATACCTACATAATAGATGTACTTACGTTTATTATGGCTATAGATCTTATGATTTCTGCCCCACATATGATGTTCCTCAAGGTTCCAATTTACTTAGTTATTAATGATCTTTTAACATCACTTACATGTCCTGCGCTTGCCTACGCAGATGATCTCAAGATTTATACTAGCATTGATTCATGGGATGAGGTTATTAACGTACAAAGTAGTTTGGATGTTATAGTCGATTGGTGTGCCAAATTTAATCTTCATCTAAGCATCCCCAAATGCTGCAGTGTATCTTATACAAGAAGGAATTCTCCCATTTTATCTACATATGTATGTTATACATAAGGAACAACTGAAGAGATACGAAGATGTAAGGGACCTTGGAGTTGTCCTTGATTGCCGACTAAGTTTTGCACCACATATTACCGATCTTGGTATATCTGCTTCCAAAACATTAGGATCTATCATACGCACATCTACATATTTCAAGAATATTAACCTCTTGGAGGTACTGTTCTTTAGTTTTGTTATTAGTAAACTGAAATATGCATCCTTAATATAGTCACCTCATTACGTTTACCTCAAACTCGCAATAGAGAAAGTACAATGGCGCTTTCTTAAGTTCCTGTCTTTTAAACTTGACTGGATTTATCCGCAGAGGAACATGGATTACACGTCACTGTTCGAAAGGCATGTAATACAACCACTGGTTCATCGGCGTAAAATGTATGGAGCTCGCTTCATTTGGAAGTTGGTGGATCGCTTAATTGATTGTCCATCCTTGCTCTCTATGATTAATTTCCTTGTTCCAAGATTATCGTCTTGTTCAACTAATATCTTTTCCCTGCCCAGAACCAATATTCTCTTAAGTTTCTCCTTATCTATATACAATGTGCCGAGCAGCAGATTTGCATTACAATATTTTTGTGTGACATGTAATTATAGTTATTATCTATATTTTATTATTCAGGTTATTTCTATTACTGAGTTTTTTTTGTATCATTATTATATCCAATGCATTGTTTGTATGTATTAGTTATTTATTTATTTGTTTGATTATTAATATTATTGTAATATCTCGGTTTTATTCATGATGATCCAATGTGAGTGAATTAGTGTAAATTAGAAAATAAACATGTTTCCTCTCACAACTTGTTGAACTTGTTCATAAACTGTTCATATTAAATACAAATTGTGTGATAGAACATATTTTTTGTAATTTATATCTAGGTTTTAGATCACAAACTGATGAACGCCACATGCTGGTTTACTACAAAAAGGGTAAATGGTACATATTAGAAATATAATCGCCGTTCTAACTGATTATTGTATGCATTGATATTAATGAAAATTAAATCTGCCACCTATCTTTGTAATTAATTGATATATTACAAACTGAATGAGTGGGATATTGTAGAATTAATTGAAAATATCGGTTACTATCTATTGTAGTCAATTGTGTGGCTTTAGCGTAAAGTGTAACCAATTTCTTCAATGTTGGGTATGACTCTAAATAAGCCGTCACAATAAATGGAAACAATTTGTATACACTATTTTGATAGAATACTCAAAGAGAGTATACAATTAGAAATTCCCGTAACATGAATGCTGTTATTATCATATATGTATTTTGTTATTAATCGACCCAATATTAATACTGTTAATAGTTTTCTATTGTGCGTGGATTGGATTTACGGATCGGTGGAAATTTATGGCCGTTATTAGCTACATACATATACCAATTAGTGTTCTATTTAAATTACCCGTATTGTGGTATGCCCAACTTATATTGCGGAAAGGCTTTATAGTAATTTATTTTGGGTGAAAAGTGAATGCTGGCGAATGGAATTAGGACGGTCTAGAAATTTTATATCGGCAATGTATTTTAACTAATAGTCCTGCTTTTATCGTAAATCAAGGGTTTACAGTTACGAATTAAGAAATATGCGTTTCTTTGAAAATTCGATACTAAATTTTGATGTTGAAGAGGGGAAGTATTTTTCTGCAGTTTACTATAAATCCAATTATGACTTATTTAGGATGTAAAATATAAGATAAAGTCGGATTGTAATCGTCTCTTTTTTAAAAACTTAAAAATTATAAAAAATGTTTTATTATTCCTTCTTTGACATCACATTGTTGAGGTGGCGGGTCTGTATTGCCGCCCAAGCATTTTCCGAACAGATAATGTCTCCTGAAAATGGCTCTATATTATACAGCATATGAAAGTAATACATTGCTAGTGAGTTTTAGTGATTGCATAGCATAGACATTACCTTGATCATTTCCAAGATCCTGTATAGGCCAAGAACCACGGTTTATTGGCTTGAGGCTAATTCTAGCCTCAAGTACCAATTATTATCCGACTCGTTTAATTTATATGCAAGACGTGAGATTTACGTGTAAGTTACATACACACTTTGATTTGGTTGGACCTTCTTTTGTCTTATTAAAAATTATCCTTAATCGTTATTATATTTGTTATTGCTAGTAATAGATCAATTTTAAAAAATGTAGTAGTTGGCAACAAATCGATGAGAACTTTATATTTGGTTGGTTTAAATATTCTGAGAGATGAAATCGAGCATCATCAGAAGATACTTATCAAAAGCATCATTGTTAAAATAATTAATACTATTTGATAGTCACAGTGGTTAAGCGACTTCTTATTGTTGTGGCACAACGCTGGGAGCTGGGGTTCAATTCTCCGAGAGGAGGATGACATTTTTCTCGAAGTATCAAATCCCTATTAATCTATTATTTGCTATCGGGAGTAGAGTGATTAATAACGCGACATTATAAACACCGAGCTAGTGCTGCCATAAAGTCACTGAACGCAACTACACACACACAAACTACACAGCAGAAATTACACGGTAGTCCCACAAGTGATACATCTTAAGAAGACACTGCAACTAACACCCACCAGTAATAAAGAAAAAATGCCGAAAGTAATCGACTGTATTTAATTTTGCTTTCTACTATAATCAAAGGAAATAAGTTTATTATAGATCTTTTTTGGCAGTAGTGAAACGTTTTCCTAATTTTGTTGTGTCATATCGCAATTAATTTCGAAAATGACTTTCCATTCAGTTTTAACCTGCTGCTGTCGTAACGCAAAATATATCAACACAAATATGTCTGTCTAGTAGGATGTTGATACCTCATTTCAAGATTATAAGATTATTAACGAAAATCATGAGCATATTGCGAATTGTATAAACGTATTGTACCAGTTCGGAAATAACCTTCAATAGCATCAATGTGTTGTTATTAATTCTAAGAAGATAATAAATATTTTTCTTAAATGAAGATCAGTTTTAAATGGGTGGATAGCCGCATTGGGTACGCGGCTATCGATCCGTATGAGGTAGATCGCTGGGGAATCAATTCTCCGAGACAATAGATAAATAAATAAATAAATAAAAATTCGTACATATTGCACGTCGCCACATCGTGCTCGGCATAATTTGCAAATGTTATATAGATTTTCTCTGCATTGTATTGAAGAAAGCTAAATATAAGATAGTGGCATGCAAAACATCTTTCCATTCTACTAGTTAAGAACAAAATAACATTTTTGATGCTAATTGTATACAAATAAATTAATAAATATAAAAACACTTTCTCGAAAAGTATGAGCAAAACTACAAATTTCTTACTAAATATATAGATTTCAAAGAGTTCTCGGTGAATCGTTAAACTCCAACATTCATTTGAAGCACTTTATTATTAATAAAAACTTAACTATACGCTTACTTTCCATCCATACATACTAGCCCTTCATTATGCGAAGTTATTTATATTCCCTTAAAATGCAATAAGTTTGACAAAGTATCAAATCTAAAATCAATTACTTCTTCTTTAATCACAGCGAAAAACCTTTTATTTAACGCTGTTATGGATATCAAATTTAACTATGATAGAGTCCCAGCTGTTTAAAATTGAAAACCAAAGTAGGTAGCGAAAAGAAGCCAGTAGTTTTATTTAAAAAACCAGAATTGACATTTCTGTAAAATTAACATTGAAACGTACACTTGGTTGTAGAAAAAGTGGGACAACTCTTAGAACACTACTTGTATTGACAATAGCAAACAAAAAGGGGAACAAGTCAATTTACTCAGTCATATTTATAGTTCGTGCATGAGGTTGTGTCGAGGCTTGAGCACGCAATTTAAACGTAAATGTCATTATAAATGTATCAAAATAGTGTACGCAAGCATCAACGCACGACGCAAGCACGAACCATGAATATGACCAGCTAAACTGAAGTTGTCCCATATTTTTTAGTGTACGTACTTCAATGTCCTTTCGAAGTTAATTGATGTCGTCGTCACTAGTAAAGAACTAGTAAGCTCATGAATGCTACTAATAGACCGATGGAATAAATCCACCCAAGAAAATAAGTAATATCCATACATAACTAATTGATATATGCACGGCTAAGATGTAACATTCTTTGAAGTTAAATTATCCTGGTTGAAAGATGGATATATCTCATATTATTCTACAGAAAAGTGATGGATATATTATATATGAAACTTTTCAAATATTCAATTATTTCTGGCTTATGTTTGGTCTGATGTCGCTAATTCTACAGCTACAGGTCAATGTAATAAATAATTACTGGCTTTGTAGAAATAAAAGTAGATAGACAATAGTCAATTCAACTAAGTCAATATTTGTAAAATTAATCTCTCATATATACTTAATACACGATGTTTGATATATATATGAGTTTTCACAAATTACTGTCATTCTCACAAAGACAGCCTGATGAGATTTATAAAATCGAAACGCGTCGCTGTATGGTGATGAATGACAGTGATTATTAATTATGTTTATTTATCATTTTCACTACTAGCCGCATTACCAAGAATTTCTTTCCTTAATTTGATATATGCACGGCTAAGATGTAACATTCTTTGAACATAACTATCAATATATATTTCTCTGCTTATAAGGAAGTTGTATTAAAAATATTACATACGAGTCACCGGATTAGACTGTAGGTATATGACATTTTCATCCTTTAGTCGGTTCTTAAATACATGTATTGATAGACAGTCTTTAATATCTTTCGGGAACTTATTGAAATATTTTGTAGCTTCATAATAAGGATTTGCCTCGAACCGAGATGTTTTATGAACTAACACCTGTAAGTCATTGCAGTTTCTTGTTATACTAGTGTACATAGTGCGATGACGAATAAAATAAAGTACATGATTTTTGTAAAATATAAAAGCTTCTTATAAATATAAGGGCCACAATTTTTAAAACACGTTTGAAAGCAAGACTGAGGTGAAGAACGTTCTATTATGCATTGAATAGCATACTTCAGCGAAAGTTTTTGTGGCAAGCTTATTACTCGAACTATACATTTTTAAATTTTGTTTGCTACTATCATACTTACGATTTGTTCAAGATTTAATTACGTTCCATAATGTTTTGGCCTTATTATGTGATGTTGATATAAGGCCATCATAATAATGTCATTATACTTGTTGCACATACACGCGATACTATTCTTGTGTTCCTGGAACACGAACTTGGGGCTGATCCATATGTCATACAATTCACACACATCCAAAGCTCCATGTCCCAAATCTGCATTACACAAAGAACAAGATTTACGTTCCCTAAGATTGAATGATATATTTATACCCAGAGAATACAAATAGTAATTTTCTCATAAAAATTGTGCATATCGATCGCGACATCGTCCAATGAATTGAATTCGAACCAAATCTTGTCATCTCAATCGACTTGAAATCCCTTGACGACTCTCCAGAAAATTTCTTAAGATATGTAGAACCTATTTCGACTTTTGGTCATATTTCATCTCTAAATGATCTAATAAACAGGACAGTATTTACATCAAAACAAGAATCTGTATTGACGACATTATCGGTGAATATATGTTCAATAGTGGATCGAGAGTGTGGAACGATGAAAGTGAATTAAAACACACGTTGATATAAATTAAAAGTGCCAAAGATAATTAGTAAATCGCGAATAATTTGCAATCTTTATTGAAGTGTGATGACATAAGATGTTATAGCATTAGAAAATGCTACTTTTTTTATACCATAGGATGTGATTAAGCTGTATTTTACTAGAAATTAAATTAAATTAAAAATTAAATTAGATTTGACATTTTACTAGAGACTTGTTAAAGCATCTCCTCTTTACTTTTAAAATATTTAACTTCTTTTGTCTGCACATAAGTCATTATTATTCTTTTCATCAAAGAAATCGCCGGCACCGTTTGCATGCAAAACAGCTCGTACAATCCGTGACATTGACTGCACCAATATCGTAGCATTTCAACTAGAATATTATACTTACTACTCATTGTGCAACATTCCACATGAGTTCTTTCGAAGTAAGAGCCATAGTTTTCATTTTTCCATCTAATTCTTCTAATTTACGGGTATATGAAAATCTAGGAATTCTATACTTATACATATATTCAATCTATCTTCTATTTGACGGCCGACATATCCTTCTTGATGCAACGTACAACTTGTTATATCAACATATTTGTTTAGATTAATTTTAGTGACGGAAGTCTAAAAATTAAAACTATATGAGTAGGTGTTTTATTTAAAATAGTGATCGCGCAGATATAGCATCATCATTCAAAGAAGGTCCATTTGTACAGTAAACCATTATAGGAATATGTATATATATACATATAAACTCACTACGCACTCACACTTTGGAATTTGTCCTGTACATTGAACAAGACCCAATTATAACTCGGTAATTATTCTCCAAATTTGACTTTCATTCCAATTACTAGATGAATGGCATCTCGTTGAGATTATCGTTTTATGTCAGCGGTATTGTAAAGCCCAGAGTAATGCGACATGTAATTATTCCAAACTATAATTCGTTGTATTGCACTTAGATGGATATAGTTCATAAAATTACATCTATGCAATACATACATATATTCCTCTTTCAGTAGAGATATAAATTTGTGGGACTTCACAAGATATTTATGGTAATTAATAGATGAATGTACAACACGTGTATATGCATAGATTGTATTCATTACAGTATGGAAATGCAGTTTTTCGCTAAATAAATCGGATACCGAATTTCCATAACGATGTTGTGCGTACAATGCTATACACTGGTAATGATAATAGGCTTACAAGCTGATTATGGTTATTCCTACTACTGATTATAATTTTATATACACTGTCATATTGATATGGTCATAGGCTTTATTGTTTCTACGTATGCATACTTAAACGCTTTTTGATAAATAACTAACTAAATGTACATTCCGTGAGACTTTGTTGCAAAATAATTTACTTGTAAGTTGATTATTAAACGCCTATCTTAAGTGAATTATGGAATTATGCAGATTCTTGCGGCATACTATCATTTAATCATACGGCGAATATAATCCCTATGCAGTATTGATCCTTCAAACAACTTTAATCGGGATACAAAAGCATTGGAGGCCTGCCAAACGATGACCATATAAAAAGTAACGGCTTGCACTATGCTGGCTGCAATGTCAATGAAGTAATTAATATAGTACGGTTGTTAATCTAAACCAACCAAGCACACAACAGTAAAATACAAAATGCAAGCAACTATTAACTATTATTGTTACCTGAAAAGTTGTTGAGGTGCTTAAAAATTGGAACACAAGCATATTTTTAGAAGCGCTAAAGGATTACAACTAAGGGCGGCACTGACTTTTTTAATACAAAGCAATATTATTACTCTAAGCGGTCGCAACATTTCAATAAATAAAGTCGTTATTGCTAAGACAAAGAGTACAGCAAGGAAATAAAATTAGTTGTGTGATATCGTAGCTTGAACTAGCAATAAATGATTTATTGAGAAATGGATTCTCAACAGTGATGCAAGTAAACATAGGACTTTTAATTATAGTGTATTATAGGCGACACTACTAAGCTGTATACATATGTTCTAGATGAAGGATAGGTTTTTTAAAAGTCTAAATGTATGTATATTTTTATACTAAAATGACTCTAGGTAATATATTGCGTGTATTCTAGAATTAGCAAAAGAAAATATCATGTTGTTACTCTACAGAAAATCTAAAACATCATTTTTGATTTGAGACATTACTTCACACCTTATAGAATAAAATAAAAGAGAGCGGCGAGCGAATGATTGATACGTATGTACTTACATACATACATATGTATGTATGAGTAGTTCCATATGCGCTTTAATAGCTCTATAATGGTAGAACATTAATTTTCATGAAAAAGTATTCCGGTAGGAGATATTTCCTACTCTTAGCCTAATAGCATTAACATAGAAATCATTTACAATCCTTTAAAGCCAATGCTTGCAGAATGAATAAAAAATCAATTTATAAAACACTGTTTCAAATCAAGCAGCGCAGAATATCTATGTATTGCGCTTGAAATCTTTTGACCGAAATAAATGCTATTTGAAAGTTATAGGAGTTCAGATTATTTAAGTACTTATCTTTTCTAGATTAGTTCCATTTTTGGACCAATAAAACGTTACTTACTTTAATCATTTTGTTTTAAAGCACAAATGTATTTGTTATAAACGTCGCAAAATTGTATATAATTTACTAATTAGGATAAAGAATTGATTAAAGCATAGAACCAGCACAGACAAGGAGAGTAGCAATATCGAAAACAATATTATTTTTGTAACAGTTTCCAATACTGACACAGAAGTATATATGTATAAAATTAACAGCGATTATGGTGTGTACTTTTAATATCAAATGTCCACCAAGAGTTCCAGTAGATCTTTGTGAATTATTTACATAACGTGTAGATATTTGCTTACAATCTATTATTGTCTCTATATTAATTTGTGAGTAGCTTTATTGTATTTTCTTTCGTATGATTGGTTATTCCCCACAGTTATTGTTTCCATTATACTAGTTTGCAACAGAACATTACATATAAAACATAAGCAAAATGCAAATGTATTTATGCATGGATGATGCAGCATATGTATGTATGTATGTATTCACATATGAATTCGTGAGAAAGCAGGATTACTTATGGTAATCGATGTTATTTGCAGTTCTGTATATTGCCGGGTATCTATTAATTGCCTTATACACTACCCGCTTTGTAAGTGTAAACAACATGTCGCAATATCAATTTTGATTCGTTTTTACCACCTACTCCATGATTTTATATCCAGCATCTGGTACTTGTGCGTAACATTATGATATACATATGACAATACATACACTGCCGAGAGAGCTTGAATCCTACTAGTAATGTAAAATATCGACATAGTTGCCACAGCGTTATACTTATATGTTTATACATATGAACAGCTAGTACGACGTGCAAGACAAAGAGCCAGTGTCTACTGGTGTCGCTTTGGTATTGAACGGAGGTTACATGTTGTCGAAGAAAAAGCATGGCGCATAAATTGCGTGAAAAATGCGACAGATTAAGTAAAGGAATTACTATTGTGTATTTAATTAATCATTGCGCAATGTCTTAATAGGTTTTAAGATTGATATTCGCAAGTAAACGAAAGAATTATAAAGCAGATTAGAAAAAAGGACAATACTATATTCAGAGACAGCAATTTATTAGAATACGGTTCTAATAATGCAAAATCAAAGTAAAAAGCTTAATAATAGTAGCACACAAAACAAAAAAATTGATATGTTACTATATTGTGTTAAAGATACCAAGATAATGTGTCTAATAATAATAGATTTCAAAAATAGTAGAAAATAATACTGTAAATTAAATTTTTAAATTCCAACAAAGAAAATTTTTAAAGTAAGACTTGAATAACGCCAACATCAAATATTTTAATACGATATGACAATCCAACTAGCTCTAACTGCAAACCAACGCTGTTACGAGCATACTAAGCTAGGACACAGACTAGGACTAGTAACTGCTACGCCTGTGGTATTCTCTTTACCCCACCAACGCAATTTTCCCACTTGCATTTGTCGTGCGTGATCATTGATATGGATATGGCATCGCTGCTCGATGAAATGCATTACTTATAGACGCCTTTAAAGATTCAAACGGGCCGGCAGTGTATATGAAATATAGATACATATTCTTCGACACATCTAAGTTTACTTACAAGCATTGAAGTAGGTAGTAATATTGAAAACGATTTAACTAACAAGAAAAGTCTTCCAAGTGTTAGACGCATAACGAAGCTTGGTTATGTGGGAGAACGCATTATGTACTGTGAAAGGCCGTTTTCTCTTTGTGCGGCAATTGATATTAGAAGGTGATAACTACGCTCAAACAATCGACGTTCTTTAGACTTTAGCAATTTACTCCGTTATTATGAACAGCAAAGATTTGAATTGCACATCATTGAATTTGGTTTTCACAGGTGTATCAATCGAGTGGAAATTAATGTTTTTTCCGCACAATTTCAACTATCCTTAGTCTTTTGCTGAAAGGAAATTGAATGAAAAATATTATCTGGAAATGGGAACATACATACTTTGATCAACAAATCCAACTACATATGTTGGCAGAGAATCTTTCGTTGTATTTTAGTATAGCTACGGAATTACACTACAATATGTGTAGTTGCGGAGTTGGCATGGCAAAATTAACTATCGGTTACTAGGAATTTTGCACAAAATATTATTTTCTTGATAGTACTTAAGTAATAATTTTCATATATCTAAGAATAATCTAATCAGCATTAGTTTGACTGATCTCTTATTATTTATCAATATCCTCAGACTTTCAAAGATCAAAGACAACGTATAATTTTTTCTGATACTGCTGCAGCTGTTTCTACTTTTATGCTATATGACTTCAACCTAGAAATATAAATTGATTTCTGTTTTAACAATTCACTCGAATTGAATAACGCTCCACCATATTATGCAGTAAATCAATATTTCAGGAGCAAGATTTATGCTACACACAATATCAGTTTTATCTCACAGGATGGTTTGAGTTTTAAGAATTGTGGACTCCCACTAAAAGGGGCAATGAAAATAACCCAGAGTCGATTTTCACTTGAAATTTTATTGTAAGTTTCTAGTTTTAGTAGACGTGTCACGAAAGAGTTACAGGTAAAAGAGTTTAATTATCGTCTTCTTATTATATTTGTGGGGTAATTACGCCTCCCTTGTAGGTTACTGTCACGCTGTAATTAAAACAAATTAATTTTAAGTTGGAAATGTACTATACTTTACTGCTAGTTACATGTTTAGATCTCACTTTTCTGTTATATAATACATCTACTTATTGAATACTGACGGGATATGATACAACTCAAGGCTACTCTTACGTACAAATGTACATAAAATTTGCTTAACAGATACAAAATACATGCGGTCAATTGATTGTATTGTTTAATAGTGTTGGTTAGTGTATTATTTAAGGGTAATGATACTATAAGGGTCGATAGCCGCAGTGGTTAGGCGGCTGACTATCGTTGTGGCGGAACGATAGGTGTCGGGTTTCAATTCTATGGAGAGACGGTGACATTTTCCTGGGAGAAATGAAATTCGGAACGACTTACCATTCGCTGTTGGAGCGCGGCATTATGAAAGGCGGTATGATCCTGTCACAAAACCATTGGAACAAAATCATGCACACACAACAACTACACCGCGAGAGTTGTAGAGATATCCACACAAGTGATACAGCTTACGGAGTCACTGCAACTAAGCACCCACGACACATAAAAAAAATTAATGCATAGTATGGTGTCAAAATGAATGTTTACCGATTATTACGATAATATCGAAGATGCGTGTATCGAAAACATTTTTCGCTGTGTGGTCAAGAGTTACTCACTGAAATGTTTGCACTTCTTTAGAAAGTCTAGAATAATATATTTTGTGTACAGCTTCTAGACTTTGCATTTTGCAGTACTGTGTACAAGATTTTCTAAATATTCTATTACATTTCAACGAGACATACAACAATAGTGCTAAAGTTCGTAAATAATAAATCTATAATAGTATTATTGTCTCTTAATTAATGAGCGTACTAGTGCTTTCAGAAAAGTTCGAATTAATTTAGTAGCAGCACTAAGTTCGTATGGAAATATACTTGCAAATTCAATGTAATAGATTTAAAATATGCATACTATTTTGATTATTTTTTTTTATAATAATGCATGTATCGATATTAAATTGCAGTCAAAATTATATAGTATTACTTGTGTGTTCATGACTCTCACAATTGCACTATGTTAATGTATTCTGTTTATGCGTCAATACAGCCATCACATATCATCATAGCTTTCCATCAACGTATCCTAATTGCCGTAATTGGTCAATATGACAACATTCTAGCCAACGTTAATAGCAAATTTGCATGTAAATTTACAATAAACATAGGTGTAAATTTTTCTGCAGTATAATATAGGTCATAAAAACTGCGGTCTATTCTGTATGAATATATGTAGATACGGTCTAGCACAAGAAAGAATAAAGGCTCTACATTCAATTAGAGAACTTTAGCGTTTTCACGGAGATCGTAGTAGGTACATAAATAAACTACAAAGTAATTCGATACATGTGAGTGCGGTTTTCGCCAATTTTTTTCGTAAACTGTAATACTTTACTTGTATAGAGTCACCTTTTTACAAAGTTATTATTTTATAATAATATAAACTTTAGAAAAATACCTATTTTTGACTGGCTTGTTTAGAAACAATATAGGCTTATGTAGCAGTATAAAATTATAGATTAACATTTGAAGTAATTAAAATAAATCGGAAATAATTGTCCCTTCTTTTAAAGTTAATTCATAATTTATTTACTCCAAAACTCTGAGATGAGTAATTTTTTAACTTTTTCTGATCGCAAGTCGGCATCATCTTGAGGAAACTTACACAAACAATGTGGAAGGCGTGGATTAGAAAACGAATGCATGTAACATATTTTTAATAAAGAATAAAACGATAATTTAAGACACATGTGTATTTGAATTTTCTCATCGCGATAAAAAGAAACTAGTGTAAATATAGAAATTGACATTTAATATGTGATGAATAATATTAATTTATTATGAAGCTGTCAAGCTTTTCCTCTTTTGTATACGTCATTAAATTTAGATTTAATTGAGGGTGCCTTGCGACCTACTGATCCATTGTTCCTCCTCGAATGAGCTGTAAGTTTCTGATGTGGTTTAGCTCTAAAGCCCCCATCCAGTCTAACAGGTTAAATAAACTGCAATAGCTGTGATGATTTCGGATAAGGTATTTCTTCTTCGTGTATGACGTCTTTGCCGAGATCGTTGGCAAACGTTGGCGTGATAGCAGTGCAGTTAGATGTCAGGTGTTCCGGATTTTCATCCTCCGGCTCAGAACCTGCAGTCGCTATTCTGTTTCAGACCTATCCTTGTCATGTGTTCCCGAAGGTGACAATGCTCTGTAACAAAACCTGTGAGTATACGTAGTCTGCTTTTACTATGTGCTAGCATGGTCTTGGCTCTATGCTTATTGTAGTTTCCACGAAATATCTTGTAATGCCTCAAACCAGGGCGCTTTCCGCAAAGAGGTGCTCTGAGATTCCCCTCTCTATCTTTAAGTTTTTTTTGTAAGTGCTTATTCCTATACCGCAAAATGGCTCCAGTTCCAAGAGCGAAGTGGCGGTGGCCTTCCTTGGTAATTGGTTAGTTTCTTCGTTGGTAACGATTCCAGTGTGTGCTGGTACTCAGCACAGGGAAACTCTGTTTTCTTTGCCTAGATTGTTTAATTTTCTAAGGCAGTCCCAGACTAATTTCGAGCTAATGATGTTAGAACTCAACTCCGTTAAGTCTGCTTCATTATGGGAGAAAATTGCAGTGCTTTGCTTCCGATAGTTCCTGTCCAGGTTTAGCCGATCACACCTTCCAATTGCAGTAACCTCTGCTTGGAAGATGCTAGGGTATATTCCCACTGGCTCTGAGTATTTGGTTCCTGTCCCCACTATTCTGCACCTGTTCCATTGTTGATTTTGGAACCATCCTCCACCTCCCATACGTGGAGAGTTCTCTCTCCCATTCTCTCTTATTACTTGGCTTGTTGGGAATATTTTTTCAGAGACTTATTTCCGAATCATTTCATCATTCGATAGACTTCAATTATGAAGAACTATTAAATCGTTTGTAATTTACTTACCTCAAATTTTAGCCTCTACATCTAAAATTTAAGGCTAATGTTGGCTAAAAAAATTCTTAGAGAATGAAAGTATCAAAGAAAATATGTACTTTTCCACTAAAATCAAAACACTTTTGGAAGAATTATTTGTACGCAACCAAGGTTCGAAACACTCTGTATATTATCAAGAATAACTAAGAAGAACTGCCAAATCTAACTATACATCAACGTTGTATAAGCAATATTTTATTTATCCCCTCATCTCCTATATGACGTAATGTTACTGCATATAAAGTTTTACCGCTATAAGTATTTCTTTTCTTATTAATTAATTAACCGAGAAAGAATGACATTTAGATAAAGCGTATGATATATCAAATAGTCTGGAAATATGTAATAAATTTTATACTTGCTAGCCTGCTATTTAAAATATTTCGGTTGATGCCAACTTCCGCTTAACCAGAAGTGATAAGTAATACAACACGAAAATAAGTTCATATAAAAGGGAACACAAACCTAGATTCTGAAGCCATAAAGAATGTTAAACTCTAATTAAACTTTCAACTACATTTAAAATTGTAATTTGCGTTCACCTTTGTTGAAGAAAAGAATTATATTTCCAAATTTTTCGGCTGAATTTTTTACTTCTTATAATCTGTCCGACTTCGCTGGAATTACTATACGGCGCTCTGGCATATTATGAAGTGCCGAACGCACCAATTATTGAATATTTATGGTATCTGATTAAGGTTTAATAATAAACAGATTGCGTAATATTCATTATAGAATGGAATTACATCTTTAATTAGCTCCTTTTGTGTGCCTATCTCCAACAATGTTAGAAGAAGGAATTAATCTCCAATTTAAGGAAAAAGGTGAAATTACGTTACTCTTGAAAAATCTACTGTGTCAACAAATCTACAAAGTGTTTACAGGCGCAAATTAGCTTGTCCATTTTCCAATTATGGATATTATTCCACTAAGAAAGCACTGGGAAGTGGGAAAAATGTGAAAAGAAGATATCTTCTAAAGTTTCAAGGGCTATTTTCTGTTACATCAACGGTTCAGTTGAACTCAAAGTTAACTATAGTGGTACAACCGTCACTAACTGTTATATAGTGCTTTTAAATCGTACAACTAACGTCGACCTTATCTACTAATAATAATATCTCTATAAACTAACTGTTACTCCCTCTACATTGCTATTAAGGTTTAGGAAATTCCGTAATGGTGTCGATTATGCTGCTGTCCACTGTACATACATACGTAGTATACTATTTGATAACTGCTGTTAACATGTAGTTTTTGCTTACCATTTCTTTATACGACCTAGAACTTTTTCGGATGAAATAGAAAATAGATCTTAAAACTTTAGCATATAGACTGTCTTATATGAAAGTTATTGCAAATAGAATGTGGAATCGAAAACTAAGAATATGATATAGTGCCATTTGGGGATATGTTCGATACTGGGGAGGCGAGCAGATATACTCAACTGAACCTGGACAAAAACTATTAAAAGCAAAGCATTGCATTTTTCTCCGATAGTCATAATGAAGCTGAGTTCTAACATCATGAGCTCGAAATTAGTCTGAGTGTGCCTAAACAGATTTAACAACCTAGGCAAAGAAAACAGTTGAATTATTCTGGCTACCAGAATATACTGGAATCAGAGGCAATGAAGAAGCTAATCTTTTAGCAAGGAAGGCCACCACAACCTCGTTTGTGGGACCGGAACCGTATAGGCTATAGCGAGGATCACCTACAAAAAAGATCTCAAAGATAGAGAGAAGATGCTCAGATTCTCTCTGGAATCTTTCTGGTTTGAGATACTCCAAGATATTCCTTGGAAATTACAATAAACATAGAGCAAAGACTTTGCTAGGAGTAAGTAGAAACAGACTACTTATACTCACAGGTTTTGTTATAGGACATTGTCACCTTCGGGAACACATGACAAGGATTGGTCTAAAACAGAATAGCGACTGCAGGTTCAGCTGAGCGGAGGATGAAAATCCGAAACACCTGACAACTAACTGCGCCCATATTACGGAAATCTGAGCCAATTATGTCGGCAAAAGGCCATAGAGGAAGAAAAAAGATCTTCTCTGGGACGATCACAGTTACTGGAGTAGGTATATTAAAGCGCGTACACCGGATGGGGAACAATGAAAGCGGGCAAACCCCAGCAGCTTACAGCTCATGCAAGGAGGACACAATAGATCAACAGGTCGCAGTGCAATATCACCCTTAATCACTCATGTAATTTGGGGAGGCTAGAGGGGCACAAGACATAATTTTTCCTTATTGGTGAAACAGTTTTCTCCTTCAAATAAAAATTAACCTATCTCGGCGCTTATTTGTATTTTTTACGTTTTTGACTTATTTAAGGTGGATAGTTTTCATTGGATATCTACTTTTAACAATTTCAACTCATCATAATATTTGCCAGCCTATAATTATACGCAGAAGAAAATTTTAGGAACTTACACTATTTACAAATAAAACTGCCAATATTGCACATTAAACTTTAGGCACATACGTTAAATACAAGCGACAGCTCTTTTATATTTAATCACGACCAGTTTTGTGTCAAATCATTGCTGATATGCAAACTTGTATTATACTTTTTTTGAAGTATGAGAGAATGTAATTCCAGTACTAAGATCATTCAATAGCTATAATTTCTACCATAAGTTTGCTATAAGGCTGTAGTTAAGCTCTATTACAACCCAATAATAATAATCTCTTTAAGCATGTCTATGATGATAAAAATTTTATCTTGTAGTATGAAATTGTGACTGGTGCGAAAGCTTGATATATAACAATTCCCGTTCTGCTAGAATATACTTCTGGATGTAACGTTCTCTGGAGACAGAATATCTGTATTTTAATACGAAGACACCTCACAATAGTACGGTAAACGAATGACTAATACCTTAGTAATTATCACAGTTGTCCATCTCAAATTCCTTCTACTTAAGGAGAACATATTCTAGAATCTAATGCCTGAAAGTGCTTTTATTTAAGTTTCATTAAGAGTGATAATATCGTATGTACCTCCGGTTTGAAAACAATCCCCATCAACTCACATATAGGCACCTACACTAATAATAATAATACTTAAACACCTACTTGAAAAGTAGCGTAAATAAAGAATTGCTACAACACATACATAGATGAAATAACAAAGTTCAAACATATAATAACAAGATATGATTATATGTAACTAAAAGTCTAATCACAACATACTTTCGTACTATAAAAGCTTTTGCAAAGCAATGTGAAAATACCTAAGGTCTCAAAATACATTTTACAAGAATCATGCTGTTTAGGATTTGTCATTATTTTAATACTGGTTTTCGCAAAAAGAAATATTTCTTTGGTACCCGGAGATTGACCTCATTGCATAATACCAAATTACACAAGAGGACAGATGCAACTAAGATAGAAATTCGTCAAGATGTCGCTACCGCAGTGAAACAAGAGAGGTTGCGATGCCAAACATATATCTATCTACTAGTTAGACGACAACTAATCAATATGAGTACTGCATTTAAAATGATTGCCAATCCATAAACTTAACAACTTGGTGGAGTCCACACGTATCACACTTCTGTCAGTGCTATTTGAAATTGTTATTCGTGTCACTTTTGCATAGGTCTGATTGTAGTTATACTCGGACCTCGCCTCCGCCTTCATTAATTCGGTTAGCATCTTTTACCGACTTACAATAAAAAAGGAAAGCATATTACTAGTGATACACAGGACTTTAGTTCAAATCGTGTATAAAATGAGAAATTTATTAATACATTTTTTATTTTTTTATTTTGTGATAATGTTCGAGATACGTATATAAATTATACGACACAACAATTAACTGCAGGTATATACGTAAATTTACTCTGACAGATTTTCATAAACTTGCAGAAAGGAACCATAGAATATCGTAGATGTTGTAACGAAAGACATTTACACAATACAGTGCTTATGAAATAATGTTCCTCTCCTGTTCTTTATATTCTACAAATAAAAGACATTTCTATAGCGTGCTGAAATTCTAAAACTTTGAAACGTCTTACAATATTATTCTGCTATAATATTTAATACATTCAGCTACTGTTAAATTATCGTTATGACCACAATCAGCGATTATTAAATTTTAAGAATTTTTGTATACATACTTGTTCATTATAAATTTCCTTTCAAACTAAAAATTTATTTGTGCGGTTACTTGCTCCAGATTAATATGATGCAGCCAGGCATTCGGCATAAACACTAATATAAAACTACTACTGTTTCTAGTGATCCTTAAGATGAAATCGGTTGCGATGTTATGAAAATGATATACAGATTCGGCGGAGAGTACTTTCAATTAACCTTTGTTATTGGCTGTGCAACTCAGTAAGTATTAATAATTCTGTTATCCAGAACAAACTTAACATTATTATTTTAAAATTTTGACAAATACATAATGCTGGATAGATCTAGAACAGGCAGAAAAGAACAGCTCATTTCATTTCTGAAAGTACGAACTTCAACAGGTCTTCCAAGAAATTGATTATATCGGTTGTTGATCCTAAGTTTTCATGATTTTGCTTGGATTATCTCGAAAATGTTTAATGCACAATTCAAAACGATATATACGTCGAATTAAGGTGTTATTTTAAGGTCCCCTTTAAACCTTGACAGTTATCGAGTACTAGTATGAAACTATCCTTCCAGCGGAGCGTGTATAACTTCTTTATCTAAGCCGGATAGCATCCCAATTGCGGTTTACCTTCTAAATCCAAATCTGCGTTAGAAAACTCCTTTACCCAAACAGATTCAAGCACATTCCTTCGCCGATTTATATTTGTACTGTAATTGGGGAAAACCCAAATTTGGGGTGGTGTGGACTAGCTGTTGGTTTCAAATAGATTGGTTTGAACTGTGCTAAAGAAAATTGTTAAGGAGGGTGTGGACTCGTAAGCGCTACAGGCCTGTATATTATTATAGGTGTTGCTCATAAAATCTACCACACTCAAGATCTTCTCTTGTCACTAGTCCGAAAACATGAAGACTGCGTTCCTGTTTAAAACTGCAGAAAGAGCAGCCAATACTTATGATCTACGGATTGACTGACGTAGAAAACCAGCTGCCCGAACGTTAAATTTATTAAATTTATCACCGAAGAAGTTTAATCTACAAATGAAGATCAAAATGTAAATGTATACCTTACGTAAACCTCTGGAAAAAAATCATATTCTGGTATATAAAAATAAAGATCGGCTACAATTCTCAAGAAATCACACGTTTTGCTTTTTTACGTTAACCGAGGAAGGAAGGTTCCTCGTCAGTTTCTAGGACGGAGTGTAAGCCTGCCTCACATACAGGAAGCACGTGTTAGGCATGGCGAGCATCGACGCCTACTTTAGATCTTGCCGAACGGGCACCGAGATATTTATGCTCCTATTATCTGCTTGTCCGAAATATGCCCTTAACCTTTACAGGACGCAGTCCTATATTCCTTTTTAAGCCATATGTGTACAACGACATTCCGATTGTCATATCCAATACTGCAACAAAAATATTCTGGAATTTCTCCCTTTCCACCACGACTCGAGTCTCCGCAAATAAAAAGAAAAGGTAAAAGTGTGACAGTAAAATAAAATAATAATAATAACAGACTAATGCACAAGAAATATAGCATACAGTTTATGGAATAAACCTACGATGATCCATATTCACCCAGTTAACTTATTTTAATTGTTGACTTATGTATTCTATCAAACTCCCTAACATCGAAAGTGAGATGTAGACAAAAGTTGTATACGTTTCTTGGTACCAAAGTCAATCATAAACTACATCGCAATATTTCATTTAGGAGGAAACGAGAGAGTCGCATAGGTGTGTTTAAAACGTATCTATCTGTAGTTTGCTTGCAGTTCTATTTCGGAATATTTGCCCATACCTGTATATATGCTAACAGGAATATCGGTTGCTATATCAAAAGAAGAGATGGAATCTATGACAGGTAATGTCAGCAGTGCATGCAATGCAGAAAATTTGTAGTGAAACATTTCTAATAGAAAATCTACATCTACAAACGGTTTAATAGAGATGATAATGACGAATGCATCTATTGCGGAAATATCGACACGGCTGAGCATACCATATTTGATTGTACCAGATAGAAGATGCTTAGGGAAACTACGTATATCAAAGTGGGAGCCACATTAACACCGGATACGCTGGTATCTGCAATGATCGAGAGCAAATCCAAATGGAAATCTATCCATGGTATGATTATCAACATTATGAGTCGAAAGGAGGACGAGGAAGGAAAGAGACAAAGAGATAGAGCTAGATAGTCGCTGAGCCGATCGCACCTGATGCAATGTCTTCTGACGGTTCTAGGTGCGTCTTGAGTTATTTTTTGAAATGCAGTGGGTAAACGGTACATTGTACAGTACTGGAGTCCCACACACCGTCCATAAAGGATTTCTTCCTGGGTAAAAAAAGAAAAATAGAACATCTACATGGTTAAAGTGTACTACCTCGTAATGCAGTACAATTACAACCGAGATATGGATGATAACACCTAATGGATTTCCAACAATAAGTTCTAGCAAATGCGTACTGCAGTGAGTCATAAAGTTACATATCTTCATATGTGGATAGAATACATCAGCTTACTTTAAAAATATATTATTAAGCTTGGTTGCGGTAACACCTTGGTCTATGCAGTTCATTATAGCTGTTCTAAACAAAAATTATAGCAGCTACTTGCGATAAGTTATTTTTATACTAGTAGTAGCAAGTGACACGTATGTAGGTAGAGTCGATACACACTAACAACACTGATTGACAGCTGCAGAACTGCATCTTCAGAAAAGTAGGCATGTTGTCCAATGTGCTTTTGCTTTTACTCACCTAGATACTTTTCAGTTAACAATTTATTTGGATAAAATGCAGTGCTGTTTTATCTTAAAAGAACCAATACAGTACTGTTTTGGATTTTTGTAATACGCTACAGTATATTGATTGGTGTTAGTTGTAGTAAACTTGTAGCGTTTTCACTGGTACATTTACTGTACACTGGTTCGGTGTTGGCTGCTGCTTGCATCGCTTGCACCGAGTACAAACCGTATTTGTTCTACTGGTAAAATTCAAAATTTCACGGTCTTTGACATACATATTCATACACATTTATCGTAATTTTGTTGGTTAGCCAACGTGTATGGTTATTGGCAAATGTATATATGAGTATAATTAAATCATAATATTGCACTACCTCTGTCAACTCTAAACCAGTGTAGAGTTAGTGATAGATGCAGTGATTACGTTATACAGGCTCAGGCAAATGTGTGACAACACATAACTTTATTAAAAGTTTTTGTAGCATTTTTATTCTACTCTATCACATATTTTGATTCTCAACAACTTCGGCAGTTTCTTCTAAATAGATCACCCTATATAAGTACTCTAATAGTTTTTGATATACACATTTTCGAGAATTACAATGATATACAGCTTGGTTGGTGTGCGACTTCAAATTAAAAAAAAAAAACGCTTGCTATAAACATCTTTTTGTCAGATACATCTGATAGGAAAGTATTCGTATTGTTATATTGCCATGTAAACCTTTAAAGCAATGATAAAAGTATTGGAATTACTCAGTATTATTGGGAGTCATACTCAATAGTGCCAGATACTTTCCATTCAACGAAAATAGACGTTCAATATGGGGGAACTAAATGAACGTGAGAGAATTAATTTGTTAATGCGATGGTTGATTTGGGAAACAGCTAGAGATCTCTACAAGATGCATGTAATATTTTTAATACCACATTCACTGAAAGATATATTTCAAAATCAGCAGTGTGTGGGGTGTTGCAAAATTTTCATGTAAGGGGAAGTGTTAAAAATTTGTCAAAAATCGATCGATGTAAAAAAAATGTTTATAATTCATTGGAAGTTCTTATTAATCTTCAAGAAGAAGAAAACATCACTATCAAACCTGTCCTTACATCACAATATTAGCGAGAGATCGATAAAGACGAGATTGTCGAAAAATAAGTTTCATTCGTATAAAGTACCTACATTTAATATAAGAATTAACCGAAGATAATCCCGATAGAAGGATGCAGTTTTGTGAAAAATTTATGAATATGATTGATCGTAATGGTAACTTTGTCAATAATATTTGATTCTCCGACGAAGCCATATTTTTTCCTACATGGATATGTAAATCGACATAACTGTTGGATGGAAGGAAAATACAGACAATATTGTCAAAAATTAAATGTATGAGCAGATATAATCGGAGGACACATAAGCGGACCTTCCATTTTTAGGGACAATCTGAACGCTATTCGTTATATACAATTTTTACGCGAAGACATTGTTCCAGCATTAATTCCTTTATTTCCAAACCCAGTAAATCCTGCACCATTCTCAGATGGCATCTGGTATCAGTAAGATGGAGCCCCGCCGCATTATGGAATTATCGTGTGTGTATACCTAAATGAAGTATTTCCACAGCGTTGGATAGGTCGAAGAAGATATATTGAATGGCCTCCGGGATCGCCCGACTTAAGTCCTTGAGACTTCTTACTTTGAAGGCATTTGAAACCTAATGTCTATAAGACTAAACCTCAGTTGCTCGAAAAGTTGGAAGATCGAATTAGGATGGCTTTTCCAGAGATAGCACGAGACGTGATTTAAAAGTTATTAAGGTCCTTCGTAGATAGACTAGAATACTGTCAGGCTGCTGAAGGTCATCAGTTTGAATATTTATTATAAATGGTCTCCTTCTCAATATTTTCTTGTTACTAATCTTCCAACAAGTTATAATATATAAACTGTGTATCATTGTAATTCTTGAAAATGTGTCTATCCCGAAATGTTAAAATATACGGGGTGAACTTTCGCAACACACTAGACATTGTTGATTTTGAAATATTTCTTTCAGGCAATGTGCATCTTGTAGAGATCTCTGCCTGTCTCCGAAACCACCCTTATTAACAAATTAATTCTTTCTCGTTCTTTTAGTTTGCTCATATTGAACGTCTATTTTCGTTGAGTAGAAACTGTCTGTCACTATTGAGTACGACTGTCAATAATTCTGAGTAATTCCTATACTTTTATTATTGCTTTGAAGGTTTGCATGGCAACATAAAAATACGAATATTTTTATCAGATGTATCTGATAAGATGTTTATAGCCTACGTTTTTTTTTATATTTCAAGTCAGACACCAACCAAGTCGTATGTCATTGCAATTCTTGAAAATGTGTCTATCCAAAAATGTTAAAATAGGTATATAGGATGATTTATTAAAAAATACCGACGACGTAATATATCGAAACAAGCGCAAGTTGTAGACAATCAAAGTATGTGACAGAATAGAATGAAAATGCTACAAAAACTTTTAGTAAGATTATTTTTTAATAGAACCCATAATTTTGCCAGAAATTTGGTATTCTCACACATTTGACTGAACCTGTATACTGTTGCTTTAAAGTAGTGGATGCAGCACACGTTCCTCCAGTGGAAAACGCTATTAGTACAATTTAGAATTATTATTATCTTATCTCAAACTCATATTTAAGCTACAATTATTTCCGAAAAACTATGTGTAGTTTAATTAATAGTTATTTCAATCTTCCTCTACTGCTTCCTTATTCTTACTTGTTTGCGGTTTCCCTAAGGCACCTTCTGCCGCACTCGCATATCACTTTGTATGCACAGTCTCTTTTTCTCTGGTTCATATTGTCTGGTATTGTTTTGGTTCAAATGAATTTGTTCATGTTTGCTCCAATTGCAGTTTTTCTGGCAAGCCTTTGACATACTAACATAATACATGCATTCGGTTATTGTGCATCAGGATTTTATTGTATTGATCCATTTCTTTCTGATAGAATGTTTCTGCATATTTAAATATTTGTTATAATGTTTTTCAGACCCCTTCCCTTCTGGTTACATCTGGTTATTTAAGAAGAATATATTGAAATTGTTACTGTTTACGGTTAACGAGACAATTCATTCAACATATCACGAATTTACACGCAAATCTTACTATACTTACTACTATTAACTTTACTATATAGTATTGTACTTAGGGCAATGTGCTTTGTAATACCTATTAGGCATACAACTATCCTTAAGAGAGTGCGAAACTATATTGTGGATCTGTTTAAAATATGGCGGTCTGTGTGTGACATCACGTCACTCTACGTAACATAATGATAATATTTGCTTTATAAAACGGACCACATATGTATGTATGTATAGGACTTCAATGTGTTCAATGTATGAAAGAATATGCGCAATAAATAATGCAGCGATACTACCTTTAAAAAGTAATATAAAAGAAATGATAGGAGCAAACATACAGAAATATGGATAGTATAAATTATCATCCAGATTCAACTCATATTTATTGACAAATCGCAAATTCGCTGTTGGTTTGACATAGTAAGCACTAACTTATACTTATTACCGTTGTGTTCTATGGATGCAAATAAATCGTTTATTCCCTTTAATCGTAGCATGAAATTAGAAGAAAGCAAGATAAGGGTTAACTAAGAAGGTTTTAGTTAATTTTCGTTATGCGTTTGTTTGACCTTTTCTATTTAGTGGCCAAAATCGTATAAAATTCGCGTAGGTATATGTTAATCAAACACTTGGTTTACAGGTTTATTTTAATACACACGTTAATTAACGGCCACGATTACATTAGCGCATTGTGGTTTTAAAATAACTAGTTGTTTTAAATTCTAAGGTCTTATTAATGAATCATTTTTTGCTAAAAGATCTAGATGTGTTCACTAATACACTTTTGCAAATAGAGTAGAAACGGATTTTGTTGTAACTTATTACCTTAAGTCATAATAGTTTTCATAAAGGTAATTTAAATCTAATATCTCGGTATTTCCACCAAATGTATGGTAGATAACAGTCAAAAGAAAAAACTGTTCTATCGCAAATACAATACTAGTTCCAATAGTCAGAATGTTGTGGATAGATAATAATGTTTGTTGTAATTTATAATCTGTTTTTATTACCTATTTATAATAATAGGTGATAAAAACTGATTTATAAAGATTTATAATAATCTTGGTTATGCCTAGAGCATGAAAGAATAAAGCTAAATATTTTAAGGGATACCAAATGTCTGCATTATTATGATTTCAAGACTCAATCTTCAAAGGAATCAAACTTTAGCGAATTCAACGCAATAATTAAAATGTAGTTTAATGAGGCTATTCCGACCAACGGCATGCATGCAGACCTCTATTTTTAATTCACAGCTGCTTGAGGCTATGTAATGCGGTTCATATATAAATTGCGACTAAATTTTCTTGTTTAGCAAAAACGTTATACAAAACATAGCGCGCAGTGCCCGGATTGTTGCCCATACATAAAGGAATTTTAAACAATAGTTAATTGTGCTTGTAAAAACTTGTGTAGCCGAACTCAATAGAAACAAATTTAATTTACTTTTGTTAGTTTCTATAATTTTTTATGTACATAAATACCGCCTATCATTTCTGAAGATATCAATTAAAATATAGCTACATACCTTGCAGAAATGCTATTCGCACCTAAAATGTTTGTAGGTGTGAGTTTTAGACCTGTTTAGTAAAAGCAATTGTTGCAATGAAAAATTTCTTTTTATAGCTTATTATATGTATATAAATTACCGAAAGCGTACATATAGTAAAACTTGTTACATGACTTATCTGAATGTTTGTTACCTAGTATCTGTTGACAAAAAAATGGACTTAACGTTCTTAAAATGCTAGAGTACATAAGTACTTATTTTATTCTCTTCTTTAGCATGTCTAACTGTTTTGCGTCTACGTTAGCAAATCTTGCCCGGATTAATAGGCTACATTAGTATTAATAAGAATAGAGAATAATTCGCTACTGTAGAATGTCTAACTTTTTAGCTAATAATGTACTAGTATTAATTCGAAACAACATATACGAATCCCGTAGACATATTTACCACTGTTGATTACGGTGGATTACAAAGTCAGCGCTCACTACAAATCCATAAAATATACAAGTCGGGACAGAAATAAATGACCTTTGGCAACCAGATTAATGTCGTCAGAAGTCGTTACTAGTGGTCAAGCTGAATTGACCTTAACTCATTATGCTCAGAACTATTTTCTTATCTTATTTCTTTTAGCAAATTAGTAAACCGAACTAACAAGTAAAAAATATTCGTTTCTTGTAAACACTTAAATTATTCCATATGTTGCCACTGAACAGTTACATAAATAATATATACATATGCACATGTATCTTGTTTTATTTAAATAGTTCTGAAGTGCTGCTATCACTTGTTTTGCCTTTTAATATTTACTTTTACCCATGAGGCTAGTGTCCAATTTGCGTTACTTCAAGAACTGGCGATGAAGACAAAGATATTGAGAGATCACGAGACACGAGTTCAAGTTCAACGAAATAAAAGATTTCATGTTCCAGTGATATAACAACCATTTCTGAACGTGGTATTCATCAATTCTCCATGCAAATAAAGACCAACACCACGTCTTGGTTCGCAATCCTTAACAATGGATTGCAACATAAATTGGTTATTTATGTCTACCTCAGTATAGTTTTTTGTAGTCATGGGTACTGCTTCTTTTCAAGTCAACTATATATTTTTGAATTGATTTAGCAACTTGCTGCTCATGACAGTTTGACAAAATAGTTACAATTGCATTGTCATTCCACCTTGTTGCTTTAAGATCACTATTTCGTATGACAGAAAAACTACCACTTTCTTGCAAGATGTAGTAGGAGCTAGAAGATTCAATTGTTTCAAACTCTGTTTTTCCCTTGAAGTTTCTGTTCAGAAGATTCGCCACAAATAATTCTTCAATAACTGAACAGATAAATAAATTATGAAGATAGTGTCTTGTGCCGTCAGGTAGGCTGACATGCCTAACCAACTCAATTAAAACATTCCTGTTTGTCCCATACCAGTTGGGTTATTCTAATATGTTTATATTGTTGGTTTTAGGTTCTAATCTGTGTATTGTTGACTTTTCATACATTTGTAACTTATGAAATAAAAACTTATTATTATTATTATTATTATTATTATTATTATTATTATTAATACTTGATATTAGTATTATTCCATTACATATGGGTAAGATTCTTAATTAATTATATAAATGTACATACACATTAGTATTACAAAAGAGCCGCAATGTAAATCTGCATCTGATCGACTTTCTTTTTAAAAATTTACTAAATAGAATGTTTTCCATAGTAAGTGACCATAGACTTGCTAGCACAAACACTTTAGAGGGCTGGAATGATTTTCATGGTATCATAAGTAAGGCGAAATTCTCAAGTTTGGATCATGTGATAGCATTTAATACTAGCTGAACATTCCAGCCTGATTGCTGTTGCCAGTGGATTATCTTTGAACAAAAGGAATCTTTCATTACAATGTTAGTCATTGAGCTATTAATAGTATTCCGATAAGCTCCAGTTACTTGTTAGGTATATAACCTCCTCTTATAAGTGAATAAAATTTTAAATCGTATGAAAGGGGATATTTAGTTGTATACAGGGTGTTACAAAAAAGTAGATCGATCCGTTAGCCATATATTCTTTGAGCTAAAGTAATGCGACTTTACTCAAGGAACTTTCTGTTGGAATGTTTTTTTTTCCGACATACAAAGCGTCAAAATTAATTTCTTTATATTTATTATCATATCTACTACAACTAATAGAAAAAATAGGGGATATAGTACCCTTTAACTCCCTAGTTTTTTTCTGACGAACGTAATTTTTTCAGAAAAAATTAGGACTTAAGGGGTACCATATCTCCTATGTTTCTATTAGTTCGTTGAGGTTTTTTGTTAGAAATTATATAGAGACGTGCTTAGATAAGAGTAAAATCTACTACTTACTATCTACTCTTACTGTTTTTGTATCACTCTGTATTTGTAAACAAATTCTTTTCAAACTGACGCCGTACGTATTTAACACAACACATTATTGCAAAAAGTAGCAACGGGATATTAGCTTACATGAAAGTGGCTTGCTGGTATTTTAAACGAGTATCCCTCAATTTCAATTGAAGTGCTAAAACTCCTTTACAGTTCGTTGTACATCTCTTGTAGTCATAACTTACCTCAAGGGTATTTGTAAAACGCTTGGTTATAACAAGTACAGATTTCAAAATAGTTGCTCAGAAGTACGGCAGCACATTTATATGATTTATCGCGTAAAAAAATTGCCACAACACTCTCTACAAAATACGAAATATATTTTATCGAGAAGTGTGAAAATTTAAATGATTTATTTTACGTAATCTATACATTCGTTTTTGCTACAAATACTTATGCAAAAAGACCGCGTCCTGCCGACCATTTTATCATTTTTTTCGGTTTCTCCGTTCACCCTGAACAAAATTTATGCGACCTGCAAGAGTCACTGTTTCAATATCGATTATCCTACTGACCTGAAGTAGTAACCTTTCCCTTTTGTTAAGTTGTGACATTAAACACGGACCTCTGTCGATACTTACACTTTATTCTCATTCTCTGACAACCGTACCGTAAACTTGTTAAAAATATTTCAATAATTTATTAAAGCGCCGAATTTCTTTTTTTATTGTGAATTGTCTGAAACGTCGCCATTTCAGGGAAAGAAAAATGTAGACTTCGTATTTTTCTTTGAAATATACTAAGTCTGCAAAGTCATAGCATAAGAAAAAAATAAATTTAACTTTTTGAAAGAACCGGAAGTGTAGCAGACAATAGAAATTTATTTATGGCGAGAAATTGCTCTTCCTTCTATGAATACCGCAATGTAAACACAGATAAATAATGTGCTTTATGTATTTTTTATGAAATATTGCGTTGGCTGAAGACGCTTTTTAAGTACTGTAATAATAGGACGCTGAATATTATAACTTAGCTTGAAGGAGAGCTAAATATTAACGCGAATGTCTCTATTTGTCTTCTACAGCAGTGGGAAGTATCCTTTAATTTATTGATGGTTTGCGCTTAAGAAAAGCTGTAATGTTTGTTTTTACTTCGAGACTGAACATAAGAATTATCTCTATATGGCGTTTAGTTTGGATAATGATAATATTTACATTATTTCTGTCGCATTTTTAAAGTGGCGCAAACAAAATATGTGGCAGCATACATAGGTAATACCTATGTATGTGTAATACTGCGACACTACATTTGATTTCTTTTAATTTTCAATTAAAAATGGAAAAGTGTCCTATTTGTATTACATTTGCTTATTTCGTTTTATTACAATTTTTACATATAGTAGTGTGACGTTGCACGCGTAGCAGGATTCATTTTTTCCTCTTTTTCATATTATTCCATATAGTATTCTTAAAATTTTGCTATTTTTCTGCTTTTGAGTGTGTTCCAAAAATTAATTCTTGACCGTAATAATAATAGAATATTTATTCCAAACCATACATAGTAGTAGTATAGGTTGTTGCAACTTAAAATAATATTTGGTACAAGGATAAGAGTTTGTTGGACAATACAATGCTACATTTTTCGTTAAAATGGTTGGTAAACCATAATATATTACCTCCTATCCATTCCCATAGAATGGACTTGTCTTACTATTATCACTTACTTATATCTGTTCTGCATAATTTTTGAAACCAAAAATTGAAACCATGAAACTGAAATTATATCATTCTTCATTATTTCTCCTGAATGTGCTTAACCATAACATAAAAAAACCTATTCAGTATTGCTGCTAAGTCTGCAGTAATTCAATACATCAGCCACAAATAATTACAACAAAAAGAGCTAAACAAGAGATTTGCAATGAAGAAGATGAAGAACAGAGCACATTGATTGCGTAGCTGTGCCAATTATTCCAACACAACCATTATTACGAGTAGGTAGCCCTGTAGTGTATATAACTGTATAGTTGCGTGTATATTGTAAGTATTTCAATGTCTTGTGGTATACACCGCTCGATGTAAGAGCTGTGGAGCTACAAGAATGATACAAGATTCATCTTGTGAATGTAATCTCACAACCGCCCAATAATATCTTACATTAACAGAGGACCGTCTCACACATCAACGATGGCAAATGAAACTCGTCATTTTCCATCGTTCAATCGTGGCATGGAGCTGAGATACATATATCATAACTGAAGCTTTCAATCGTGGAATGCAGCTAGGATATATAATAATTGAGGTTCTCTAGTTTAAAAGCACCCTATTCCTGGTTAATATACATTTCATTCATAATATTTTCGATTTACATTCGAAATATATGTATATGGTTTCTCGTTGAATATATGACAAAGTTGGTGTTTAAAATATCATCTCATATAATCTGTCTTCAGTGTAGGTTAGTAGTACGAATAGTAAAAATTACTTAAGTCAATTTAATTCCGCTGTTATTCTTGTAACAATCTGTTTAAGGACAAGATAGTGTTACGGACACTCACATTTTCGGGAACTTGAACTTTACCAGTGAAAGCGTGGTTATTTTTTTTAGGAATCTTTAGTAAAGTTATTTTATACTTCATTGAATGATTGAAATAAATAACAATTTATTTATATCGAAACTTCCATAATAACTTGCGAAAAATTGGAAAATACCTAATCCAAGCGTACTGTATGTAAGTTGGACTTTATGTTCTAATTATGGTAGTAACGATTTGTTTGTTTTATTTGTACCTTTTTATACTTTAGAACGTTTTCCTTCTTTTTGAGATAAAGAGATGTAAGTAAGACGTCTTAAACATATCGTATATATATGGATAACATGAAAACCTTCTCTACTATATTTATTTTATTCTGGCTGTTATTCCTGTGGGAAAGATAATATTTTCTTTACTCCCATCCATCGAGGCTTCGATAATGACAAAGATAAAGAGGAAACCTTTCGCGACTTGTTATCAAATTATAAGTTTTGTTTTTATGCTCTAGTAAAATCATGCCAGCCTATGGCCTTTAAGTTTACGAACGACGACAACTACGAAGCCTGTTAACTTTGAGCAGTAGTTTTGAGGCTTCACAAGGGATAAAAGGAAATTTAATTATCTGATAAATTATATAATCTAATTTCGATTAAGTTATTCGTACAACACTATCGCTAATTTCGTTGAAAAAATAACATTACACCAGAAGCATGTGTTGAAAAATAAATAATATGTGTATTTAAAACGTAATTTATGAAAATGCGTATGTTCAGTACCAAGAAAATATGAAGTACATATATATTATTCTAATTAATATTTAGCGAACTTATAGCAATACTTACTAGTACGTCGTCCACTGCCCGTTCTTCCAAGTGTTAATACAAAACAATTGGTAAGAAAGTTTTTAACCTGAACTTTCATGTTAACGAAAGCCTTCAAGGTTGCCTGATTAAATGTAAAGTGGTCAACTAAGAATGTCGCTCGGTCATATCTCAGGAACGGTTTACAGTACAGCTTTGGGAAAAAGTATTATTGACTAAAGTGACCCCGAGAAACATCTGCAAATTATTTAGAAAAGCGTAGGATGACCGCTAGAGGGCGTAACTGATCACCAAAAATGTTAATTCTAATTTTACCCGAAATTTATCAACCTATGGTAAGGCCTATAATAAATATGAAAATCGGAATCTACTGAAAACGTTGCATATTTTACATCGGAAAACTTTTTTGTATTTTGTCAAATAACGGGAGCGGAGGAGGGGAAACTTTGTTTCGAAGGAACGCTTATAACTCCAATTCTGTTGAACCGGAGCGGAGGAGGGCAACTCCGCTGCCCTTATTTGACAAAATACAAAGAAGTTGTCCGATGCAAAATATGCAAAATTTTCAGTAGATTCCGATTTTCATATTTATTATAGACCTTAGGTTGGTAAAATAAGAATTAAAATTGTTGGTGATCAGTTACGCCCTCTAGCGGTGATCCTACGCTTTTCTAAATAATTTCCAAATGATTCTCGGGGTCACTTTAGTCAGTCATCGTTTTTTCCCAAACTGTACTGTAAACCGTTCCTGAGATATGGCCGAGCGACATTCTTAGTTGGCCACCCGGTACACAAGATCGAAGTAGGCACCTTAGTGACATTCCTTCTACAGATCGATTCGTTACTGAAGTATTTAAGTAGTTTGGAGCTTATCGTAAAATGGTATTTTCTCGGCATCATATAGTTGTGATAGTTTTGACTGTTTTTCTCTGATAGAGTAGACTTAATAATACTGCAAACTATGTTTCAATCAGTTTTAATTTTTTAACGTTTTATTTCTTTTCGAGAAAATAGCTCGTTTATTTTAAACGATGAATTGATGCCACCTAGTATGCAACTTGAAATAGCAAGTCTACTAACGTTGAAAATACGTGTTATTATTTTTACAAGGTTTAACAGATAGATGTTTCTCTTCGTAACTTGGTACAGCCTGCAGCTATATCGTCTTTACTTACTATATTTCTTTATACACAACATGCATAATTGATATTTTACGTCCGCTGAATATACAGTATTCTAACAAACGGTATCCCCGAGTGATGTGGATATCAGTTGTTCGCAAGAAAATGACAATGTCTTTTATAATATCCAAACAAATATAACGGTGTACAGTCCATAAAAAAATCTTTTCAGTTTTTATTTAAGCATATTTTGCATACCATTGACGAATTTTGTTCATGTAAGGATAGGACGAAAGCAGATTTAAAAGAAATGTAAATAATAAAAATAGTTAAAACATAAGTACTTGTCATTCACATTATCCTACTATCTCACTAAAAGATGGTAATAATAAAATGTTATAATATACATATATGTGGTAGATACCTATATATTATATATAAGTTCCGTTAGCAATCTGTTAAAGGTACATTAACATTACGACCAAATTTGCTTGGTATCGTTTTCATATTATGATCAAACTCATTAACTATAATTAGACGATTCTAACGCTCTTCAACTTGTTTCAAGGATAATGAAATGCCAAATTGAGCAAATTACGGTTCTCTAATCAATTTTTATTAGCTATATTTGATACGTTTCGGCCGACACTGGTCTTTTTCAAGCTAAAATGTTTAACAAAATTAAATAACATTAATATAAAAATACATTATTACAAGATGGTTCTCCAAAAAGACATACATACCAGTCAGCAAGAAACAATTAAAACCAAGTCATTCAAATGATGATTAAAATTAAAGTACGATGACATTCTAATGTAGTAATAAGAATTTATATAATTAATTGTTTAAAAAGTTTTTTCAACTAACTGGAGAATATAACGTTAAAATCCGTGCGTTGTGCACGAAAACATATATGTATATGGACGTGTGAGTACAGAATAAAGTAAGACTAAAAAGACATGAAAAACAGAAACGAGGTTTTTATAGTAATAAAACAGCTTAACTAAAATAGCATTAACTATAATAGTTATGGAAAACGGTCCATGGACCGTCGATGTTAGTTCGTTCAGTCAATTTCATTTCTATTAAATAATAGTAGTTCTCATCTTTTGTTTTGAGTTGTAAGCAAAAGTTGAGTGTTTTAAATCTTTGATGGAAGCCGATGTTTTGGATGTTACTGAAGTTATAAAAGGCAGTTTTGGATATTCTTTGTGGGTACTTTTTTATCAAAATATAATGTTTTCCACAGGTTTTTTGTTTTTCAATTTATACTATGAATTGTTGCTTTTGTCTTTTATTCAATGGAAATTATAATTAGCGACAACATATTTGAATTATTTCTTTGATCGTTGTACAGGACTTTACTCAACTTTACTTATTGCGCTTTATTGGAGATTATAGTTTTCGAAGAATTTTTGTGTAAAGATAATATATGAACTATAACTGTAATAATAGCAATCATCAGGGAGGCTATATCGCAATTGCATAAATTAAATATGCAGGTGGCGTTCAACTTCTAGTCTAACAAAAATGAGAAGACAATAAAATACAAAAAAAAATTACGATATACAAACAAAATAAAAATGAAGGAAATTTTGAACAACTCATAAGAAAAGACAATTTGGGTATCTTAGCAAGCAAGCAAATTCATTGCCTGGCGAGTATTTCTCATTTTATGAGGTACTTAAATCTGCTTACGTCGTGTGACAAAACAAAGAGTGGAAATCCAAACTAATGTAAATCTGAGTTACATCTGAAGTAAATACGTCGCTTGAAATCGTTGTTCCGGTATTTATAAATTGCTGTTAGTTCGTACATTTACAGTATGCCCTTTATAGTTGAATTTAGTCTTGCTGAAAAGGTATGTGGGCTTTTTCTTTGCACGACCTTCCAGCAAAAATATGCGCTATGAAGCAAACGTTTATCTTTTAATGGTTTAGTCTGTCTGAGTAGGCACGATAACCATTCACTAACATTGTATATGAATGTTTTCATATCCATTTGCAATTTATTTTTGTTATGAAGAGTGCGTATATGTATAACATCACTATAGCAAACGCGTATAAGAACAAGAGAATCGCATACTATAGCTTTGGTAGCACTATTGAAAGTGTATTATTTGACAGGTGTCCTTGTCTAAACGTAACGTACTACGTGAATGACTTTTAACGCAATCTACGGAGGTATTTGATTGGGACAGAATTTGAATTGTTATGACAATTTTAACTATATTGCTTTGCTTCTAGGAATCAAAAAAAAATTGGAGGAGATTTGATAAGGTTGATTTGTAATTGTTACTGTTGCGAATATTTGCAAATATTCTCTAAATGATTATATTTATGATCTTTTCCGCAATCGTTGGATCATTGGATTAAATGAGAAATATATTTAGCTGTCATCTGTGCAAAGATTTAACTTCACATTTTAAATGATGGAAGAAAGGGCCGTAGTGCATAACGATAAGAAAAGTGGACCCGGTGTATGGCGCTTTGTGGTACGTCATAAAGCTCTCGAGGTGCGGAACAATTATCACCCGAACTCAGTTATTGAGTTCTGACAAGAAGCGACAATTTTAGTAATGAGATAAAAAAAAGAAAAGTTTCCAGTAGAAAACGGCATGAATTCCGACGAAAATCTAGTAGTATCAAGGCCATAATTTTCATGCTAAGCTTATGTTTAAATTATGAGTTAGTATGTTTCATCAAAAACAATAGCAGAGCATATGTGTCCTCTAGAATAAACTGAAGCAAAATCTCAATAATCATATGGATCATTTACAAAAACAAGAGCAAGAAATTATAATATGACTGATAAAGCTTTAAACTTGAGAAGAAAGTTGGAGTTTCACGAAACAGAGCTCTAAGAATATTAAACAGTATCTGTGCTATACGTGGTAAAAAACAGCGACAACCAAATGATTTTAAAGATCGTTTGGAACCTAAGAAAACTGACAAATAAGAATGGCGCTAGGCCATATCTCAGGATATTATTTATAAAAACTAGTAGTAGGTATAGTAGTAGCGCTCAAGTAGTAATACTATGACGCTTATTACTAAGCCATATCGTTAACAAAGTCTAGTGACAAAATTTTATCGTAATTTCAGGAAGTATGACTATTGTAGCTATATAGTTATCATAATACGAATATTTTTATCATAACACAGTTTGAAAAATTGATGTTATATTTTATTAAATCTCAAAGGAGTGGCGGTCGTTAGAAATTAACAATTGTAGTGGAATAAAGATGTCGGGTGAACACGACCTGTGGTTATAAATTAAACTCGATTTTCACATTGACCAATATTTCGCTTTAATTAAAAGCTTCATCAGGGTTATGTACTACAACAAATTCCAGTATGTTACAACTAAACAATACTACAATAACTACTAAATTACTTACATAGAGTTAAAGAGATTGACAATATGCACAATTAAATTGAACTTCATTATACGAGCAGTGATTGATGAATGCGTACAGTGGATATTAAGTAATCTGGCATGTGCAATACCGTTATCAAATTTGCTCAAGTGCTATTAAAAATATAATTAAGTTTAAAAAAACAATTGAAAATCTCAGTTAGGCAATTTTTAATGACAATGATTTTTTCACGTAACACCTAATTCATGGTGTCGTTTGAGTTTTTTTTTTTTGCTTATGTATATGTAATAAATATGATTAAATGCTACTTAAATTTTCCAAATCTGACCTGAAATTCATGGTATTCGCATGTGTGTTTATATGTACCATTTCCAAAAAGAGTCTAGTTCTGTAGTTGTTTTCAGTACACAGTATACGAGGGTTGTCGAAATCCATCTCATGACGCGTGTTATTACAATGTATTGCTAAGGCACTAGTATATTTCTTTAAGTTACAGTCACTACGATGTTTAGATATTCTAGTTTTTAACCAAGTAGATGTCTGACCAATATAGATTTGGTTGCAGGATTTACATGGAATATTATAAACCACATTAGACTTCAATTCCAAGGGCACAGGATCCTTCAACTTAGTGAACAACTTTAACATTATATTTAGCAATTTTTATATTGTCAATTTTAAGTAGTCTAACAATAGTATCAGTGAGGTAAGGGATGTTAGGCATTCTGAAATAATGCACGTCAACTTCATTTTCATTTCGATGTCAGTGGGTTAACTCCCTCGGACACGGTTATATTTTATTGTTACTACAATATATTATTCATTATACGACATCGTTAACCTCCTACAAGACATTTTTAGAGTGTATGTGTATTTATCTTAAATAAAAACCATATAACGTTCCAACATCAAACTGATGTCACTTTCAATTCTAATAAAACTTGGAGTCCACATGCCTAACAAAATTGCAATCCGTATTGTAAATATAACTACAACAACAAATATTGTATTTGTTACAAGATATATTATAATTTCAAGAGAATGGAATGAATTATAAATACGGCAGGACCACATACGTCATGTCCCTATCAAAAGAGCAGCTCTAATTATTATCAATGAGTTCAGTATATACTCACGAACTATTACCAGATAGTAAAAAAAAAAACCTTTACAATTATTAACACACCGACGGCAATGCGTCCCCTGGTATTCATGATTCCGTATATAAATCAGCATAGGAACAGGTCTAATTTCCAAATAAATCTTTTGTATAGTTTGTTAAGAACTTTCGAAAGTGAATCAGACAGCAAAAACTGAAAACTTGCATCGAATACTAATAATGAACGCTCTAGTTACACAAATTTTTAGGAACACAGTTGAACCGATGTCAGAAGCACAATGAATTGGAAACAGTTACGCTTCTCGATATATGTGGTATGATTTTTTAAAATGATCTACATAAAATATATCCTCAACTAAAAGGAAAATCAACATTTCCACAACTAATCTATATTTGTTATGGCGCCATGAGTTGTATTTATAATGTTTACATCCAGGAAAACAGCAAGCTAATATAATTTAGTTTTTCTAAATAAAACATAACCACGGATATATATAAAAACGACATCTCTACTTTATTGGATACATACCATGTGTGTGATGTCCCTCTTCATTAGTATTATAATTCAAGTGGCACCTATAGCGCAAGACTTTTTCCAGATCACATTTCTTATTTTGGTATATATTCAACTATCCTTGAATGAATATCTATATAAAGTAGTTTGTACTAAACAGAAAGGATAACGGGCAAAACATGTGTGTCTGTAAATATAAAGATTGGACAGCTTCTCTTCCGATATAAATGCTCGTCGACCGTGAACAACTTTCAGTAGCCTTTACCTACTTACTTAGTTTTCTGTATCTCATTACTAACTTGAACATACCTAATGTTCTGACAATTGATGCAGACGTCGCTGGAAGATTCACGTTAGCTTATTTTTAGGCGTCTCTGTCTCCTTTTGCAGTAATTACTTAACTAGATTGAAGTAGTGGAATCTGCACGTGGTCGGCCGTAATATGATCAAGCCGGCACAGATCTCCACCTAGAAGAGTATATCTTTTCTTTCGGCCCTGTAGTTCTTGGATAGCATGGTACTCATTCAATAGATGCAAATGCATGTCATTTGCTTAAGTGCTGCAGCGATACTTTTCGAAACGGTAATATTATCAATTAAAGTATAGCGTTAACATTTCGTTAAATAAAGAATTTACTCAGATAGTATATTACACAGGAGAAAAGAAGACACCAAGAACGATTATGAATGTAGTTTCTATAATTGTTGAGATAACTGAATTTTTTGTGATTATGAATATACCATATATACAGAGTTACTAACTGGCTCGTTAGTATTTCTGGAGTCTCAAAAATAATTTATATTGTATGCTAGTTTGGCATTATCCTGTAATCTCCAAATCCTTAATGTGGGAGAGAGGTACTAGATATAACATTTAGCTGCTTTGGCTTGAGTAGTATGATTAAGAACTGGACGGTCTCAGATGAACCCCCCTGTCAGACCACAGAATTATAGAATTCACTCTAGAGGGATATGACCCCTCAACTTTTACCATGGCAGAAACCCCAGGAAGACAGACAGGGATTTGTATAGAACATGTCTGAAGGATAACCTGGACCAGCTACACACAGGCGGGACTACACACCTCCCAAAGCTGGAACAAGATGTAGAACACTTTAGCGAGCGATAATGAGAGCTTTTGAAGCTAGCTGCCCGCTAACTCTGAGGAAGCCAACTAAGGACAATCCTTGGTGGAGCAGAACTCTAGCAAACCTCAGATCTATAGTCCGTCACCTGTTCAATAGAGCGAAGGTTGACGGGGATTGGCAGAGGTATAGAGAGAAGTTGACTGAATACAACAAGGAGATAACGAAGTCTAAAAGGCAAAGCTTTATGAACTTTTGCGAAAACATCACTTCCACTCTGAGCTCTGAGAAAACCAGATGGTAGCTACCCGGAAGGGGAAAAGGAGCGGGCTAGCCGGCTACTTGCAACACACTTCCCAGGTGGTTTCCCGGCATACATTGTGTAGTATATGCCGACGACATTGTAATAACAGCAAAAGGCAAGTATGAGGGGATTTTTTGTGACCTGGTACAAACAAGTCTTAAAATAACTAGTAAATGGTGTCGATCAGTGTGGCTGAGCATCAACTCCGCAAACACCACGATTGTACCTGTCACCAGGAAGAGAAATATTTGGAACATGAGACATCCACTTGGGTAGAACAGTGATCGAACGCAAATCAGAAGTTAAATACTTAGGAATAACCCTAGACTCGAAACTTCTGTGCAACAGACACATAGAACTGACAATGAATAAGGCAACAAGAGCCCTAATGGTATGCCTGAACCTGGCAGGTAAAACGTGGGGCTGCAACCCAAGCATACTACGTTGGCTGCACATCAGTATAGTAAGACCTATGGTAACGTACGGGGCAATAACCTGGTTCCAGAAGGTCACTAAAGTTACAATCAGGAATATCCTTGACAAGTTGCAACGGTTAGCATGTGTATGCATCACCCGAGCCATGAGAACATGCCCAACTGCGGCCCTAGAGGTAATTTTAGACCTCGCCCCCTTACACATAGTGGTGGAGGGAGCGGTCCTTGCGGCATTGCACAGACTGACCAGGGCGGGGACTGGAAGCGGCGAGACTCCGTACCAGAGAGCATGGACATCTTAGGCCGGGTTCTTCCCACTTCTAAGCCCACCGAATGATGAAATGGTCAAGGAATACAGCTTTGGAAGGAATTTCCTCACCAAGCTAAGCAACAAGAGAGAGTGGGTAGGAGAACACTCCACGTACTCCCTAAAAGAAAACACTATCAAGTGGTATGTGGACGGTTCTAAAACCGATAAAGGAACAGGTGCAGGCATATTCGGACCAGGAACCAAATATTCCGAGCCAATGGGAATATACCCCAGCTTCTTCCAAGCGGAGGTCAATGCCATTGGAAGATGTGCTCAACTGAACCTTGACAGGACCTGTCGCAAGCAGAGCATTGCAATTTTCTCCGATAGTCAAGCAGCCTTAGTGGCGCTGAGCTCTAACACTATCATCAGCTCGAAATTAGACTGGGAATGTCTTAATAGATTAAACAACCTAGGCACGAAAAATAGAGTTGCATTATACTGCGTACCAGGACACACTAGAATCAGTGGCAACGAAGTGGCTAATTCACTAGCAAGGAAGGTGGTATAGGGACGAGCACCTACAAAAAAGAAGTTAAAGATCCAGAAGAGAGGCTCAGAGCATCCCTCTGGGAGAATCTTCCTGGTCTGGGACACTCCAAGATCTTCCTTTGAAGCTACAATAAGCATAGAGCAAAAGCTCTGTCGAAACTTAGCAGGAATATACTCCGCATCCTTACAGGGTTCCTTACAGGGCACTGTCACCTTGGTGAACACATGACAAGAATAGGTCTAAATAGCGACTGCAAGTTCTGCGGGGCTGAGGATGAAAATCCGGAAGACCTGACATCTTACTGCACCGCCATCACGGCAACCCGAGCCAACCATCTCGGTGCAGACGTGATAGACGAAGAAGATATACCTTCTCTGAAACCATCACAGCTAATGCAGTTTATTAAAGCTCTTGGACTGGATGTGGACCTTTAAGGACGGGCATACCTCAGCAGCTTACAGCTCACGCAAAGGGGCACAATAGATCAGCGCAATATCACCCTCATTTTAAATCTAAATCTAGTTTGCCATTATATAGGTATATACATAATATACGTACATATAGCTGTCAAGCAGAAAAAACAATAAACATTTATTGAATTAATTCCGAGTACTTAGGTACTAGCTTACTGGCCAAAAATGAAGCGTTTAACGATAGGGAAATCTCCGTTATGTGATTCGTTACTATGAGAATAACGGTATATTAGATTTACTTTATATTCTTGGAGAATGGAATAGAATTGTAAATAGAATAAAGTGTTTAAGGGCACATATACATACATACAAATTTATGTCAAACGAATGAAAAAAATTTGCCTCTCTACCTCAGTTATTGTACCTCTCCCTATGATGTACGGTTACAGGTAGGTTTTGTAGGTTCTACGAATCTCACTTAGAAGTATGTACATGTGTTATCATTACGATGAAAACATTAACGACAAGTGAATGATGATAATGTGTCGTTCTTGAAACATGTAGACCACAGTAGTGTAAATTATGAGGATTGACTATCAAATGACTTAAAAACTTAGATTGATCCATACAGATAATTTAAAATAAAAATTATGTTCTATCTACGTCTTTACCAGAATAAAGATATAAAATTCTACTCTACATTCGTTCTCCTCGTCGAAAATCATGTACCGGGTGACCGACTAGAAATGGAGCTCGGTCATATAAAAAAAGAAAGAAAATTATTTAGAGAATTGTAAGATAACTGCTAGATGGCATAACTGAACACCAAAAACTTAAATTCTTTTTTTATACAAAATTTACCAACTTAAGGGATATCACAAATATGAATATCTGAATTTTCTGAAAAACGCTTATGCCTCCGGTTCTGTTAAACCGAAATTTGCAAACTCAAACTCGTTGGAAACAGTATTACTCTCCAATCCAATGCTTAGAAATTGGAACCAATCTAATAAGTTATGTGCATGCGAGAGGGCGTTGTTTAGTTTTTTTCGGAAATTTGTTTTTTTATCGAAAATATTGACTGCAGATTAAAAATGTACGACAAATCAGCGAAAACCGGGTATCGCTATCTCTTACCTATCCTAAGATATCTTGAAGAGCGTGCGAATGGCTAGAGAGCGTTAAGGAAATTTAAATATGCAAATTTTGTGATTTTTTTAAAAGAACAGTACGTGGAAGTTTATATTTAGTTCAGTTTGCGCTGATTTGTTGGTAATTTAGCTTACTTTTTAACATGTAGTCAAAACTATATGTTTCCAGTTTATGTTTTCCATAGAAAACAACAGCGCCTTATATCATGCAGGTCACTTATTAGATTGGTTCAAATTTGTAAGCATTAGACTGAAGGGGTAATGCTGTTTTCAGCGAGACTAAGTTTGCACCATTCGGTTCAACAGAACCAGAGTTATAAGTGTTCCTTCAAAACAATGCTTCCCTTCCTCCCAGCTTCTTACTTGTCCTTGTTAGCGAAGCTGTACTGCAAACCTTCTCTGTATAGTAGCTGTACCAGCTATTTGCCCTATTCAAGAGACGTCATATCTGTCTAGCCCAGAGTGGATAAAGATGATCGTACTTTCACCCGAGATAGATTAGCAGAGGAACTGAAATATGTAGTATTTCTCTAATGTATTAACTACTATTAGCAAAGTTACAGGTATTATATAAAAACAAATAGATTGGACAACTTCAAAGCTGAAAACAATATATATTGGCTCTTTAATAAATATGTACGCTATTCTATTTAGTAGTTCCGTATTATCGATTATGTTTCTGACATCAATTTAACATGTTAAGCTGTCCCTTCTTCATTAATACATACGCTTTTTTTACTTTTATTTTACGCAGTTTTCGTTTTCTATTTTCGAGGCCCTTTAACACGATTCCTTATTCCATGATTGTAGTACAATGCCTGAGATTGGCTTTATATATACATATATGTACTTACATACGTATGTACATAAGTATGTTCATACATGTTGCGGCTAGAGTCCAAAATACGGTCACATCGCAATATCCCCGGTTAGATCGCGAAATGGCCTTCCAAAATGGGCAAATATTGTAAAGAATATTATTTTGAACTTTTTTCGGGACTTAAAACAAAAGAACTATATTACTTTAGATCTATAATATACTCGTTCAACACATATGTTACCTATCTATACCTACACATACTGCACTTGCGTGTGTCTAAACGGTTGCAAGTTTGTAACATAAAACATTATTGCTTAGCTATTACGTGTCTACACGTTAGGTTTAATGAAAAACTAATTAGAGATTGAAAAGTATGAATAGTAAAAAGAATCCAGTGACTTATTATTTGCGTGCAAACAGTATCCGAGATTAAGATAAGAGGTAAATATGGCACCTACAGCAGGGTAATTTTCATAGCTTTTCTTGTTTTTAATGCATTGTTGTGTTATATTAAGTTAAAAAAAAAACAAACAAGACACATTTTGAGAGTTTGATGTCTTAAATTCGACATACACTAGCTGTTGATATGTAGCAATCGAAAAGACTGGAGATGCCTGACTTCAGGAAACACTATGAAACGAAAGAAGAACTAAATCCGATTCCTAAGAAAAACTGCGGTATCGTCACGGATACCGTCGGCGACGTACAAACACTACACTTTTTACTGCAGTCCCACGTACCCGTGTCTGAAATGGTTATAAAATTAAGTGGGCAGCTTGATGTTTCCTACCGTATAATCAAGGGATAGAATCTTTGCAGATTTGCTATAACAGGGTATTAACCTGTTTACTTTAAAGTGGTAGTCACACATAAACCGGCCATTAAAACGTCTGCCATAGTAAAATCTTAGATACAGATCAAGGGGAAGTGCTTTAACTATACGTTTTATAGCATCAGAACTAGCCAGTAGAATAACACGGAGGATTATAAATCAGGAGATACATCGTATGTTAGGGTAATTACATTGTGCCTTATGAGTACTGTACTGCTGGAGAATTACTATGCACGAAACCACGACGGTTTTTGTTGGAGGACTATCCAGGGACAGGACAAGAAATCTACTTACTCATAATAGGAAGACTCTGGAGGAAGTTACTGGCGCCCTGAAATAACACTTGTGTAACTTGGGTCTAGTATCTTATCCCACTTGCCAAGGTTTGCTGAGACGAACTGTCTGTAAATCTTGTCAGTGGTATTTCTAACAAAGGCCAATAACCGAAGAATATAGATTCAGAACCCACGTGGCAATTTCACTTCGGTAAAAGTTCACCTATCTTATTTTTCATTATGGTAAAATTTAGACACAAATTACATATACCATGTGTGCTTGGTATAATTTGTCTAAACGTTCTAAATTATTCTATAGCCTTCCGAGTCTGATGCACTGCAGCTTAATAGCAAATGTAAACATAATGTGAACAGAAATTTTCACATTTCTAAGTTTCTTGTAAAGCTAGTCCTAAAAAGGCATAATGCGGAACAAAGGCACACGCTCCTATTCGTGCACTATTGTAGTTTGAAAGTTGGAAATGGGAAACGTTGCTACATTTACTAAATATCTAATTTCTTGTTCTGTAAATATGCTTATACATTTAATATAAAACTGCTGTCAGTAACCTGAACCATTTAAAATTTCAAAGTTTCCGAAAAATTCTCTTTGAAATGCAGTAGATACAAATGTAGGTATTTGTGTATATAACTTTAAGCTACCTATGTCACTTTTTGAAACGTTACGCATTGCTTTACAAAGTATTAACTTTTTACACTATAGAAACTTCAAGTATGTAGAGCGTATTTTAAATTAAAATAATTTAGAAAGAGAATTTAAAATAAATTGCTAACAATAGACAATTTGATTATATGGTTTCTTAAGCTAGCAATTTCCATGTAGACAAAACATAGCTAGGTATCATAATTTGAGAGGCAAATGCAGGCAACTTAAATTGCTTATTGCACAAAGTAGACAACTGACAAACTCACTGACCTATTCTGCTTGTAGTACATTAAAGCAATAGAAATATTCTTTATAAGCTGCATACCTGTAAAAACCTTACTACTAAATTCGGGCAATATCCATTTTTGAATCAAGATTCCCCGATAAAAAAATCGCATTTAAATTGCCAAAGATGGTACATGAGACACGCTACTAACTATATTTAATGATGATTGGAAAAATAGAAAGTGATAGCCTTCAAAATTAGAATGAAAAGCAAGTACCTATCGATGTGAAAACTGCTACTGTAAATAATTATGGAAGGCTGATGTTACGTCAATCTTAGATTAGTTAAAAGTCATAACTACGAGTAACAGTCACATAATTTACGACTATAATTTACCTGTTTTTAATACGCTATATTTGTGTTATTTAAAATACCTTACACAACTAGGTTATTCACCACTGCTCTGATATGTATGACAAATGGATGTAGTTGCACAATTATGTCAAGCCGCATTTCAAATGTTTGTTTCAAACTTGTTGGCAAAGTTTAGCACTCTAACTTTCTAATTTTACTAGAAAGCGCCGTGAATGGTCGCTTGAAAATCCCCGGCTTTCGTTTGTCTAACTGAAGCATTCGAGCGTGATAAACTACCACAAACACATTTATTACATATTTAAACAAGGTAAAGACACTATTTTACACGGATTTCTTACAACCAAGCACACCATTCCGCTAAAGATATTATATAATTATGCTTTCCTACCTATTCTCTTTTGTTGAACGTGCAAGTTGTAGAACGATATGGATCGCACCATCGCTTAAAACCTAAACTTCGTCTTCTCTTTCTCAGTGTCGTTCAACCAATGTTATAGGAGTTCCGTAAAGGAAACACAAACTACTCTCCTATATAAAGGCGTTCACTCACAAAATAGAATAAGAGGAAGGTATGTATATACTCCGCTAGCCATCAAACTCTGAATATTTCAGGTAGTTGGTTCGCATACTGCATGTCACTCTCTGTAAAGATTATAACATGCATTATTTAAAATCACTGTGTGTTAGTGAACGGATTGCCACCGGTCGCAAACAACTGCGAGCTTTCCATTAAAGCAAAGACTTTTTAAGCTTATTTTACACTAACTGCGTGGTGGCTATGTTTTAGTGACGTGCGTAAACTTTCACCGTAGGCATATGATTTTCGATAAGATTGTGACGTTTCATTGCCTGCGTAAGGAGAGCATACATATGTGTATTTGGTTGTACACGATGAAATATTATGGTGCTCTACATTCGCCCCTCCATTAAAATATTAAAGTATATAATCTTATATGTATGTAGTTTTATAAAATACTCTTGAGTGTCGATCATCCTAAACGTGTCAGTAGGTATACCGATATATTTCTAGTAGTATTGTAAATAAAAGTATAATAGCAGAATGCTTCTGTACTTCACAATTGGTATCAATCATTTAGAGATGAAATCAATTCAATAAATTTAGTCACTTTGGAATTTTCGGATCATTCAACATCCCCATCCCCTTTCCATAGCGCAAATATTCATTTACAAGCTTCGGTGAAATGTAGTCGTATATTGAGAATAAGAAATATTTAAATTGCAATGTAAAATGTGTTTGAAATTTTAAATATGTTAATTATACACTTACCAGGAATAGTGCAATTTTAATTTTCAGGTATCTGTAGACTTTATCTGTGTATTTCCATTTTCTTTGTATTACATACCTTGTACTGTATTGTTATACAGTAAAAAGTTTCCGTGTGTAATCGGAAAATAGAGAAAGTTTCACAATTAAGTATGATAGTATCATCTAATGGCCGCTTATTATTGATAGTCCTCCACTTTAGAGACCATAAGCAGTAGTAGTTCTAAGTAGTTTGGAAGATATCATAATTGGCAAAAACTATTTCATCTCCATAAATAAAAATATTTTGTTTTCTTAAATAGTTGTTTACATTTACTAATTGTAAGGGGAATCAGTTAACGACAAGGAAACAATTCCGAAAAAATAACTTAGAGGATTACGGTCTGTAGTATAATACTCAATGAATAAGCCTCATTTAATTAATGTACAGTAGTGGGAATATGTTTTACATATACAAAGGGTACTAGGAAAAATGTTTCAATACAGGCTTATTTATTTAATTTTTTTAAATAATTTCCGTCACATTCAACACACCTCTCCATCCTCCAGAACAAATCCTTAAACCAGCTATGCCAAATTTCACTAACAAGGCACACTGTGTTTCCAAGGCCTCAGAAGTTCCTCATCACTGGAAAATCGTTTCAGTTTCAGCTTTATTTTCACATTTAGGAACAGCGCAAAGTCGCAGGGAGCAAAGTCTGGACTGTAATGAAGGTATTGAAGAAGTTTCTGTCTGAAGTTTCTGTAGTGGTCTAATATTTCTTGTAAGCTTCTTTGACTTTGACCGCAGGTTCTTCATCGATTTGATGACTGCAGACAAACTCTCTTGGTGGTCTTTGGTGTGTCCAAGACAACACGCACCACAATTCTCGTCGATTTGTAAAATACGTCTAACATTTTTTTCTTTATAGATCGGAAACCCGTTAGTTAGAAAGTTTTGGAATCTACTACAATTCTGAAATTTTGACAGTTGCATTTGTGGTATTGCTTCTACTGTTTTAAAATATTTTCAACGAAATCTGACTTCCAGTTATACTGGTGCAAAATATTAAGGAACACTGTAAATATCTAGAGAAATAGCTGAATTCAGGAATAGGATATCCTAATACAAAAGATTTGCAAATGATACATAGAATCTGGTTGTATTAAAAACATTATAAATTACTGTATGCAAAATAACAAAGTTGCTATTTACTTATATAAACCATAAGACTTCCTTGAAAATATATTAAAACAGTAGAAGCAATACCTTGCAAATGCAACTGTCAACATTTTAAATTTGTACTAAGAGTAGATTCCTTAAATTTTCAATAACGAGTTTTGTGGACGACTATATACATATCGTCATATTCATTAAATGTACATTCCATTGCAAATAAACAAAACAACGACACAGGAA
>CM043015.1:120139933-120229794 GCA_023690525.1 Holotrichia oblita | reverse complement strand
ACGGTTGTTAATCTAAACCAACCAAGCACACAACAGTAAAATACAAAATGCAAGCAACTATTAACTATTATTGTTACCTGCAAAGTTGTTGAGGTGCTTAAAAAAGTGGAACACAAGCATATTTTTAGAAGCGCTAAAGGATTACAACTAAGGGCGGCACTGACTTTTTTTTAATACAAAGCAATATTATTACTCTAAGCGGTCGCAACATTTCAATAAATAAAGTCGTTATTGCTAAGACAAAGAGTACAGCAAGGAAATAAAATTAGTTGTGTGATATCGTAGCTTGAACTAGCAATAAATGATTTATTGAGAAATGGATTCTCAACAGTGATGCAAGTAAACATAGGACTTTTAATTATAGTGTATTATAGGCGACACTACTAAGCTGTATACATATGTTCTAGATGAAGGATAGGTTTTTTTAAAAGTCTAAATGTATGTATATTTTTATACTAAAATGACTCTAGGTAATATATTGCGTGTATTCTAGAATTAGCAAAAGCAAATATCATGTTGTTACTGTACAGAAAATCTAAAACATCATTTTTGATTTGAGACATTACTTCACACCTTATAGAATAAAATAAAAGAGAGCGGCGGGCGAATGATTGATACGTATGTACTTACATACATACATATGTATGTATGAGTAGTCCCATATGCGCTTTAATAGCTCTATAATGGTAGAACATTAATTTTCATGAAAAAGTATTCCGGTAGGAGATATTTCCTACTCTTAGCCTATAGCATTAACATAGAAATCATTTACAATCCTTTAAAGCCAATGCTTGCAGAATGAATAAAAAATCAATTTATAAAACACTGTTTCAAATCAAGCAGCGCAGAATATCTATGTATTGCGCTTGAAATCTTTTGACCGAAATAAATGCTATTTGAAAGTTATAGGAGTTCAGATTATTTAAGTACTTATCTTTTCTAGATTAGTTCCATTTTTGGACCAATAAAACGTTACTTACTTTAATCATTTTGTTTTAAAGCACAAATGTATTTCTTATAAACGTCGCAAAATTGTATATAATTTACTAATTAGGATAAAGAATTGATTAAAGCATAGAACCAGCACAGACAAGGAGAGTAGCAATATCGAAAACAATATTATTTTTGTAACAGTTTCCAATACTGACACAGAAGTATGTATGTATAAAATTAACAGCGATTATGGTGTGTACTTTTAATATCAAATGTCCACCAAGAGTTCCAGTAGATCTTTGTGAATTATTTACATAACGTGTAGATATTTGCTTACAATCTATGTGTCTCTATATTAATTTGTGAGTAGCTTTATTGTATTTTCTTTCGTATGATTGGTTATTCCCCACAGTTATTGTTTCCATTATACTAGTTTGCAACAGAACATTACATATAAAACATAAGCAAAATGCAAATGTATTTATGCATGGATGATGCAGCATATGTATGTATGTATGTATTCACATATGAATTCGTGAGAAAGCAGGATTACTTATGGTAATCGATGTTATTTGCAGTTCTGTATATTGCCGGGTATCTATTAATTGCCTTATACACTACCCGCTTTGTAAGTGTAAACAACATGTCGCAATATCAATTTTGATTCGTTTTTACCACCTACTCCATGATTTTATATCAGCATCTGGTACTTGTGCGTAACATTATGATATACATATGACAATACATACACTGCCGAGAAACTTGAATCCTACTAGTAATGTAAAATATCGACATAGTTGCCACAGCGTTATACTTATATGTTTATACATATGAACAGCTAGTACGACGTGCAAGACAAAGAGCCAGTGTCTACTGGTGTCGCTTTGGTATTGAACGGAGGTTACATGTTGTCGAAGAAAAAGCATGGCGCATAAATTGCGTGAAAAAATGCGACAGATTAAGTAAAGGAATTACTATTGTGTATTTAATTAATCATTGCGCAATGTCTTAATAGGTTTAAGATTGATATTCGCAAGTAAACGAAAGAATTATAAAGCAGATTAGAAAAAAGGACAATACTATATTCAGAGACAGCAATTCATTAGAATACGGTTCTAATAATGCAAAATCAAAGTAAAAAGCTTAATAATAGTAGCACACAAAACAAAAAAATTGATATGTTACTATATTGTGTTAAAGATACCAAGATAATGTGTCTATTAATAATAGATTTCAAAAATAGTAGAAAATAATACTGTAAATTAAATTTTTAAATTCCAACAAAGAAAATTTTTAAAAGTAAGACTTGAATAACGCCAACATCAAATATTTTAATACGATATGACAATCCAACTAGCTCTAACTGCAAACCAACGCTGTTACGAGCATACTAAGCTAGGACACAGACTAGGACTAGTAACTGCTACGCCTGTGGTATTCTCTTTACCCCACCAACGCAATTTTCCCACTTGCATTTGTCGTGCGTGATCATTGATATGGATATGGCATCGCTGCTCGATGAAATGCATTACTTATAGACGCCTTTAAAGATTCAAACGGGCCGGCAGTGTATATGAAATATAGATACATATTCTTCGACACATCTAAGTTTACTTACAAGCATTGAAGTAGGTAGTAATATTGAAAACGATTTAACTAACAAGAAAAGTCTTCCAAGTGTTAGACGCATAACGAAGCTTGGTTATGTGGGAGAACGCATTATGTACTGTGAAAGGCCGTTTTCTCTTTGTGCGGCAATTGATATTGAAGGTGTTGGTTTTCACAGGTGTATCAATCGAGTGGAAATTAATGTTTTTTCCGCACAATTTTAACTATCCTTAGTCTTTTTCTGAAAGGAAATTGAATGAAAAATATTATCTGGAAATGGGAACATACATACTTTGATCAACAAATCCAACTACATATGTTGGCAGAGAATCGTTCGTTGTATTTTAGTATAGCTACGGAATTACACTACAATATGTGTAGTTGCGGAGTTGGCATGGCAAAATTAACTATCGGTTACTAGGAATTTTGCACAAAATATTATTTTCTTGATAGTACTTAAGTAATAATTTTCATATATCTAAGAATAATCTAATCAGCATTAGTTTGACTGATCTCTTATTATTTATCAATATCCTCAGACTTTCAAAGATCAAAGACAACGTATAATTTTTTCTGATACTGCTGCAGCTGTTTCTACTTTTATGCTATATGACTTCAACCTAGAAATATAAATTGATTTCTGTTTTAACAATTCACTCGAATTGAATAACGCTCCACCATATTATGCAGTAAATCAATATTTCAGGAGCAAGATTTATGCTACACACAATATCAGTTTTATCTCACAGGATGGTTTGAGTTTTAAGAATTGTGGACTCCCACTAAGAGGGGCAATGAAAATAACCCAGAGTCGATTTTCACTTGAAATTTTATTGTAAGTTTCTAGTTTTAGTAGACGTGTCACGAAAGAGTTACAGGTAAAAGAGTTTAATTATCGTCTTCTTATTATATTTGTGGGGTAATTACGCCTCCCTTGTAGGTTACTGTCGCTGTAATTAAAACAAATTAATTTTAAGTTGGAAATGTACTATACTTTACTGCTAGTTACATGTTTAGATCTCACTTTTCTGTTATATAATACATCTACTTATTGAATACTGACGGGATATGATACAACTCAAGGCTACTCTTACGTACAAATGTACATAAAATTTGCTTAACAGATACAAAATACATGCGGTCAATTGATTGTATTGTTTAATAGTGTTGGTTAGTGTATTATTTAAGGGTAATGATACTATAAGGGTCGATAGCTGCAGTGGTTAGGCGGCTGACTATCGTTGTGGCGGAACGATAGGTGTCGGGTTTCAATTCTATGGAGAGACGGTGACATTTTCCTGGGAGAAATGAAATTCGGAACGACTTACCATTCGCTGTTGGAGCGCGGCATTATGAAAGGCGGTATGATCCTGTCACAAAACCATTGGAACAAAATCATGCACACACAACAACTACACCGCGAGAGTTGTAGAGATATCCACACAAGTGATACAGCTTACGGAGTCACTGCAACTAAGCACCCACGACACATAAAAAAAATTAATGCATAGTATGGTGTCAAAATGAATGTTTACCGATTATTACGATAATATCGAAGATGCGTGTATCGAAAACATTTTTCGCTGTGTGGTCAAGAGTTACTCACTGAAATGTTTGCACTTCTTTAGAAAGTCTAGAATAATATATTTTGTGTACAGCTTCTAGACTTTGCATTTTGCAGTACTGTGTACAAGATTTTTCTAAATATTCTATTACATTTCAACGAGACATACAACAATAGTGCTAAAGTTCGTAAATAATAAATCTATAATAGTATTATTGTCTCTTAATTAATGAGCGTACTAGTGCTTTCAGAAAAGTTCGAATTAATTTAGTAGCAGCACTAAGTTCGTATGGAAATATACTTGCAAATTCAATGTAATAGATTTAAAATATGCATACTATTTTGATTTTTTTTTATAATAATGCATGTATCGATATTAAATTGCAGTCAAAATTATATAGTATTACTTGTGTGTTCATGACTCTCACAATTGCACTATGTTAATGTATTCTGTTTATGCGTCAATACAGCCATCACATATCATCATAGCTTTCCATCAACGTATCCTAATTGCCGTAATTGGTCAATATGACAACATTCTAGCCAACGTTAATAGCAAATTTGCATGTAAATTTACAATAAACATAGGTGTAAATTTTTCTGCAGTATAATATAGGTCATAAAAACTGCGGTCTATTCTGTATGAATATATGTAGATACGGTCTAGCACAAGAAAGAATAAAGGCTCTACATTCAATTAGAGAACTTTAGCGTTTTCACGGAGATCGTAGTAGGTACATAAATAAACTACAAAGTAATTCGATACATGTGAGTGCGGTTTTCGCCAATTTTTTTTCGTAAACTGTAATACTTTACTTGTATAGAGTCACCTTTTTACAAAGTTATTATTTTATAATAATATAAACTTTAGAAAAATACCTATTTTTGACTGGCTTGTTTAGAAACAATATAGGCTTATGTAGCAGTATAAAATTATAGATTAACATTTGAAGTAATTAAAATAAATCGGAAATAATTGTCCCTTCTTTTTAAAGTTAATTCATAATTTATTTACTCCAAAACTCTGAGATGAGTAATTTTTTAACTTTTTCTGATCGCAAGTCGGCATCATCTTGAGAAACTTACACAAACAATGTGGAAGGCGTGGATTAGAAAACGAATGCATGTAACATATTTTTAATAAAGAATAAAACGATAATTTAAGACACATGTGTATTTGAATTTTCTCATCGCGATAAAAAGAAACTAGTGTAAATATAGAAATTGACATTTAATATACATTTGATGAATAATATTAATTTATTATGAAGCTGTCAATTTATTTTCCTCTTTTAACTTATACGTCATTAAATTTAGATTTAATTGAGGGTGCCTTAGAAAACGACCTACTGATCCATTGTTCCTCCTCGAATGAGCTGTAAGTTTCTGATGTGGTTTATCCGCTCTTAAAGCCCCCATCCAGTCTAACAGGTTAAATAAACTGCAATAGCTGTGATGATTTCGGATAAGGTATTTCTTCTTCGTGTATGACGTCTTTGCCGAGATCGTTGGCAAACGTTGGCGTGATAGCAGTGCAGTTAGATGTCAGGTGTTCCGGATTTTCATCCTCCGGCTCAGAACCTGCAGTCGCTATTCTGTTTCAGACCTATCCTTGTCATGTGTTCCCGAAGGTGACAATGCTCTGTAACAAAACCTGTGAGTATACGTAGTCTGCTTTTACTATGTGCTAGCATGGTCTTGGCTCTATGCTTATTGTAATTTCCACGAAATATCTTGTAATGCCTCAAACCAGGGCGCTTTCCGCAAGAGGTGCTCTGAGATTCCCCTCTCTATCTTTAAGTTTTTTTTTGTAAGTGCTTATTCCTATACTGCAAAATGGCTCCAGTTCCAAGAGCGAAGTGGCGGTGGCCTTCCTTGGTAATTGGTTAGTTTCTTCGTTGGTAACGATTCCAGTGTGCTGGTACTCAGCACAGGGAAACTCATTTTCTTTGCCTAGATTGTTTAATTTTCTAAGGCAGTCCCAGACTAATTTCGAGCTAAAGATGTTAGAACTCAACTCCGTTAAGTCTGCTTCATTATGGGAGAAAATTGCAGTGCTTTTGCTTCCGATAGTTCCTGTCCAGGTTTAGCCGATCACACCTTCCAATTGCAGTAACCTCTGCTTGGAAGATGCTAGGTATATTCCCACTGGCTCTGAGTATTTGGTTCCTGTCCCCACTACAGTTCTGCACCTGTTCCATTGTTGATTTTGGAACCATCCTCCACCTCCCATACGTGGAGAGTTCTCTCTCCCATTCTCTCTTATTACTTGGCTTGTTGGGAATATTTTCAGAGACTTATTTCCGAATCATTTCATCATTCGATAGACTTCAATTATGAAGAACTATTAAATCGTTTGTAATTTACTTACCTTAAATTTTAGCCTCTACATCTAAAATTTAAGGCTAATGTTGGCTAAAAAAATTCTTAGAGAATGAAAGTATCAAAGAAAATATGTACTTTTCCACTAAAATCAAAACACTTTTGGAAGAATTATTTGTACGCAACCAAGGTTCGAAACACTCTGTATATTATCAAGAATAACTAAGAAGAACTGCCAAATCTAACTATACATCAACGTTGTATAAGCAATATTTTATTTATCCCCTCATCTCCTATATGACGTAATGTTACTGCATATAAAAGTTTTACCGCTATAAGTATTTCTTTTCTTATTAATTAATTAACCGAGAAAGAATGACATTTAGATAAAGCGTATGATATATCAAATAGTCTGGAAATATGTAATAAATTTTATACTTGCTAGCCTGCTATTTAAAATATTTCGGTTGATGCCAACTTCCGCTTAACCAGAAGTGATAAGTAGTACAACACGAAAATAAGTTCATATAAAGGGAACACAAACCTAGATTCTGAAGCCATAAAGAATGTTAAACTCTAATTAAACTTTCAACTACATTTAAAATTGTAATTTGCGTTCACCTTTGTTGAAGAAATGAATTATATTTCCAAATCTTTCGGCTGAATTTTTTACTTCTTATAATCTGTCCGACTTCGCTGGAATTACTATACGGCGCTCTGGCATATTATGAAGTGCCGAACGCACCAATTATTGAATATTTATGGTATCTGATTAAGGTTTAATAATAAACAGATTGCGTAATATTCATTATAGAATGGAATTACATCTTTAATTAGCTCCTTTTGTGTCCCTATCTCCAACAATGTTAGAAGAAGGAATTAATCTCCAATTTAGGGAAAAAGGTGAAATTACGTTACTCTTGAAAAATCTACTGTGTCAACAAATCTACAAAGTGTTTACAGGCGCAAATTAGCTTGTCCATTTTTCCAATTATGGATATTATTCCACTAAGAAAGCACTGGGAAGTGGGAAAAATGTGAAAAGAAGATATCTTCTAAAGTTTCAAGGGCTATTTTCTGTTACATCAACGGGTTCAGTTAACTATAGTGGTACAACCGTCACTAACTGTTAAGTACAGTGGACAGCTTTTAAATATACCACCGCAAGCTAACGTCGACCTTATCTACTAATAATCATATCTACTATAAATCCTAACTGAAACAACGTAACTCCTCTACATTGCTATTAAGGTTTAGGAAATTCCGTAACGGTGTCGATTATCCACTGTACATACATACGTAGTATACTATTTGATAACTGCTGTTAACATGTAGTTTTTGCTTACCATTTCTTTATACGACCTAGAACTTTTTCGGATGAAATAGAAAATAGATCTTAAAACTTTAGCATATAGACTGTCTTATATGAAAGTTATTGCAAATAGAATGTGGAATCGAAAACTAAGAATATGATATAAAAGGATATGATACTAGGCGAGAACCTATCATAATGATGAGTTCTAACATCATGAGCTCAGAAATTAGTCTGAGTGTGCCCCAGATTTTTTATTATTCTGGCTACCAGAATATACTGGAATCAGAGGCAATGAAGAAGCTAATTGGGACCGGAAAGGCTATAGCGAGGATCTCAAAAAAGATCTCAAAGAGAGATGCTCATCTGGAATCTTTCTGGTTTGAGATACTCAAGATATTCCTTGGAAATTACAATAAACATAGAGCAAAGACTTTGCTAGGAGTAAGTAGAAACAGACTACTTATACTCACAGGTTTTGTTATAGGACATTGTCACCTTCGGGAACACATGACAAGGATTGGTCTAAAACAGAATAGCGACTGCAGGTTCAGCTGAGCGGAGGATGAAAATCCGAAACACCTGACAACTAACTGCGCCCATATTACGGAAATCTGAGCCAATTATGTCGGCAAAAGGCCGCAGAGGAAGAAAAAAGATCTTCTCTGGGACGATCACAATTACTGGAGTAGGTATATTAAAGCGCGTACACCGGATAGGGAACAATGAAAGCGCAGTTTTCTCCTTCAAATAAAAATTAACCTATCTCGGCGCTTATTTGTATTTTTTACGTTTTTGACTTATTTAAGGTGGATAGTTTTCATTGGATATCTACTTTTAACAATTTCAACTCATCATAATATTTGCCAGCCTATAATTATACGCAGAAGAAAATTTTAGGAACTTACACTATTTACAAATAAAACTGCCAATATTGCACATTAAACTTTAGGCATACGTTAAATACAAGCGACAGCTCTTTTATATTTAATCACGACCAGTTTTGTGTCAAATCATTGCTGATATGCAAACTTGTATTATACTTTTTTGAAGTATGAGAGAATGTAATTCCAGTACTAAGATCATTCAATAGCTATAATTTCTACCATAAGTTTGCTATAAGGCTGTAGTTAAGCTCTATTACAACCCAATAATAATAATCTCTTTAAGCATGTCTATGATGATAAAAATTTTATCTTGTAGTATGAAATTGTGACTGGTGCGAAAGCTTGATATATAACAATTCCCGTTCTGCTAGAATATACTTCTGGATGTAACGTTCTCTGGAGACAGAATATCTGTATTTTAATACGAAGACACCTCACAATAGTACGGTAAACGAATGACTAATACCTTAGTAATTATCACAGTTGTCATCTCAAATTCCTTCTACTTAAGGAGAACATATTCTAGAATCTAATGCCTGAAAGTGCTTTTATTTAAGTTTCATTAAGAGTGATAATATCGTATGTACCTCCGGTTTTGAAAACAATCCCCATCAACTCACATATAGGCACCTACACTAATAATAATAATACTTAAACACCTACTTGAAAAGTAGCGTAAATAGAATTGCTACAACACATACATAGATGAAATAACAAAGTTCAAACATATAATAACAAAGATATGATTATATGTAACTAAAAAAGTCTAATCACAACATACTTTCGTACTATAAAAGCTTTTGCAAAGCAATGTGAAAATATCTAAGGTCTCAAAATACATTTTACAAGAATCATGCTGTTTAGGATTTGTCATTATTTTAATACTGGTTTCGCAAAAAGAAATATTTCTTTGGTACCCGGAGATTGACCTCATTGCATAATACCAAATTACACAAGAGGACAGATGCAACTAAGATAGAAATTCGTCAAGATGTCGCTACCGCAGTGGAAACAAGAGAGGTTGCGATGCCAAACATATATCTATCTACTAGTTAGACGACAACTAATCAATATGAGTACTGCATTTAAAATGATTGCCAATCCATAAACTTAACAACTTGGTGGAGTCCACACGTATCACACTTCTGTCAGTGCTATTTGAAATTGTTATTCGTGTTACTTTTGCATAGGTCTGATTGTAGTTATACTCGGACCTCGCCTCCGCCTTCATTAATTCGGTTAGCATCTTTTACCGACTTACAATAAAAAAGGAAAGCATATTACTAGTGATACACAGGACTTTAGTTCAAATCGTGTATAAAATGAGAAATTTATTAATACATTTTTTATTTTTTATTTTGTGATAATGTTCGAGATACGTATATAAATTATACGACACAACAATTAACTGCAGGTATATACGTAAATTTACTCTGACAGATTTTCATAAACTTGCAGAAAGGAACCATAGAATATCGTAGATGTTGTAACGAAAGACATTTACACAATACAGTGCTTATGAAATAATGTTCCTCTCCTGTTCTTTATATTCTACAAATAAAAGACATTTCTATAGCGTGCTGAAATTCTTCAAATTTCTTCTTTGAAACGTCTTACAATATTATTCTGCTATAATATTTAATACATTCAGCTACTGTTAAATTATCGTTATGACCACAATCAGCGATTATTAAATTTTAAGAATTTTTGTGTACATACTTGTTCATTATAAATTTCCTTTCAAACTAAAAATTTATTTGTGCGGTTACTTGCTCCAGATTAATATGATGCAGCCAGGCATTCGGCATAAACACTAATATAAAACTACTACTGTTTCTAGTGATCCTTAAGATGAAATCGGTTGCGATGTTATGAAAATGATATACAGATTCGGCGGAGAGTACTTTCAATTAACCTTTGTTATTGGCTGTGCAACTCAGTGAGTATTAATAATTCTGTTATCCAGAACAAACTTAACATTATTATTTTAAAATTTTGACAAATACATAATGCTGGATAGATCTAGAACAGGCAGAAAAGAACAGCTCATTTCATTTCTGAAAGTACGAACTTCAACAGGTCTTCAAGAAATTGATTATATCGGTTGTTGATCCTAAGTTTTCATGATTTTGCTTGGATTATCTCGAAAATGTTTAATGCACAATTCAAAACGATATATACGTCGAATTAAGGTGTTATTTTAAGGTCCCCTTTAAACCTTGACAGTTATCAGTACTAGTATGAAACTATCCTTCCAGCGGAGCGTAATATAACTTCTTTATCTAAGCCGGATAGCATCCCAATTGCGGTTTACCTTCTAAATCCAAATCTGCGTTAGAAAACTCCTTTACCCAAACAGATTCAAGCACATTCCTTCGCCGATTTATATTTGTACTGTAATTGGGAAAACCCAAATTTGGGGTGGTGTGGACTAGCTGTTGGTTTCAAATAGATTGGTTTGAACTGTGCTAAAGAAAATTGTTAAGGAGGTGTGGACTCGTAAGCGCTACAGGCCTGTATATTATTATAGGTGTTGCTCATAAAATCTACCACACTCAAGATCTTCTCTTGTCACTAGTCCGAAAACATGAAGACTGCGTTCCTGTTTAAAGCTGCAGAAAGAGCAGCCAATACTTATGATCTACGGATTGACTGACGTAGAAAACCAGCTGCCCGAACGTTAAATTTATTAAATTTATCACCGAAAGTTTAATCTACAAATGAAGATCAAAATGTAAATGTATACCTTACGTAAACCTCTGGAAAAAAATCATATTCTGGTATATAAAAATAAAGATCGGCTACAATTCTCAAGAAATCACACGTTTTGCTTTTTTACGTTAACCGAGGAAGGAAGGTTCCTCGTCGGTTTTCTAGGACGGAGTGTAAGCCTGCCTCACATACAGGAAGCACGTGTTAGGCATGGCGAGCATCGACGCCTACTTTAGATCTTGCCGAACGGGCACCGAGATATTTATGCTCCTATTATCTGCTTGTCCGAAATATGCCCTTAACCTTTACAGGACGCAGTCCTATATTCCTTTTTAAGCCATATGTGTACAACGACATTCCGATTGTCATATCCAATACTGCAACAAAAATATTCTGGAATTTCTCCCTTTCCACCACGACTCGAGTCTCCGCAAATAAAAAGAAAAGGTAAAAGTGTGACAGTAAAATAAAATAATAATAATAACAGGCTAATGCACAAGAAATATAGCATACAGTTTATGGAATAAACCTACGATGATCCATATTCACCCAGTTAACTTATTTTAATTGTTGACTTATGTATTCTATCAAACTCCCTAACATCGAAAGTGAGATGTAGACAAAAGTTGTATACGTTTCTTGGTACCAAAGTCAATCATAAACTACATCGCAATATTTCATTTAGGAGAAAACGAGAGAGTCGCATAGGTGTGTTTAAAACGTATCTATCTGTAGTTTGCTTGCAGTTCTATTTCGGAATATTTGCCCATACCTGTATATATGCTAACAGGAATATCGGTTGCTATATCAAAAGAAGAGATGGAATCTATGACAGGTAATGTCAGCAGTGCATGCAATGCAGAAAATTTGTAGTGAAACATTTCTAATAGAAAATCTACATCTACAAACGGTTTAATAGAGATGATAATGACGAATGCATCTATTGCGGAAATATCGACACGGCTGAGCATACCATATTTGATTGTACCAGATAGAAGATGCTTAGGGAAACTACGTATATCAAAGTGGGAGCCACATTAACACCGGATACGCTGGTATCTGCAATGATCGAGAGCAAATCCAAATGGAAATCTATCCATGGTATGATTATCAACATTATGAGTCGAAAGGAGGACGAGGAAGGAAAGAGACAAAGAGATAGAGCTAGATAGTCGCTGAGCCGATCGCACCTGATGCAATGTCTTCTGACGGTTCTGGGTGCGTCTTGAGTTATTTTTTGAAATGCAGGAGGTTTTAGTGGGTAAACGGTACATTGCACAGTACTGGAGTCCCACACACCGTCCATAAAGGATTTCTTCCTGGGTAAAAAAAAATAGAACATCTACATGGTTAAAGTGTACTACCTCGTAATGTAGTACAATTACAACCGAGATATGGATGATAACACCTAATGGATTTCCAACAATAAGTTCTAGCAAATGCGTACTGCAGTGAGTCATAAAGTTACATATCTTCATATGTGGATAGAATACATCAGCTTACTTTAAAAATGTATTATTAAGCTTGGTTGCGGTAACACCTTGGTCTATGCAGTTCATTATAGCTGTTCTAAACAAAAATTATAGCAGCTACTTGCGATAAGTTATTTTTATACTAGTAGTAGCAAGTGACACGTATGTAGGTAGAGTCGATACACACTAACAACACTGATTGACAGCTGCAGAACTGCATCTTCAGAAAAGTAGGCATGTTGTCCAATGTGCTTTTGCTTTTACTCACCTAGATACTTTTCAGTTAACAATTTATTTGGATAAAATGCAGTGCTGTTTTATCTTAAAAGAACCAATACAGTACTGTTTTGGATTTTTGTAATACGCTACAGTATATTGATTGGTGTTAGTTGTAGTAAACTTCTAGCGTTTTCACTGGTACATTTACTGTACACTGGTTTGGTGTTGGCTGCTGCTTGCATCGCTTGCACCGAGTACAAACCGTATTTGTTCTACTGGTAAAATTCAAAATTTCACGGTCTTTGACATACATATTCATACACATTTATCGTAATTTTGTTGGTTAGCCAACGTGTATGGTTATTGGCAAATGTATATATGAGTATAATTAAATCATAATATTGCACTACCTCTGTCAACTCTAAACCAGTGTAGAGTTAGTGATAGAGGCAGTGATTACGTTATACAGGCTCGGGCAAATGTGTGACAACACATAACTTTATTAAAAGTTTTTGTAGCATTTTTATTCTACTCTATCACATATTTTGATTCTCAACAACTTCGGCAGTTTCTTCTAAATAGATCACCCTATATAAGTACTCTAATAGTTTTTGATATACACATTTTCGAGAATTACAATGATATACAGCTTGGTTGGTGTGCGACTTCAAATTTAAAAAAAAAACGCTTGCTATAAACATCTTTTTGTCAGATACATCTGGTAGGAAAGTATTCGTATTGTTATATTGCCATGTAAACCTTTAAAGCAATGATACAAGTATTGGAATTACTCAGTATTATTGGGAGTCATACTCAATAGTGCCAGATACTTTCCATTCAACGAAAATAGACGTTCAATATGGGGGAACTAAATGAACGTGAGAGAATTAATTTGTTAATGCGATGGTTGATTTGGGAAACAGCTAGAGATCTCTACAAGATGCATGTAATATTTTTAATACCACATTCACTGAAAGATATATTTCAAAATCAGCAGTGTGTGGGGTGTTGCAAAATTTTCATGTAAGGGGAAGTGTTAAAAATTTGTCAAAAATCGATCGATGTAAAACTGCTAGAAATGTTTATAATTCATTGGAAGTTCTTATTAATCTTCAAGAAGAACCGAAAACATCACTATCAAACCTGTCCTTACATCACAATATTAGCGAGAGATCGATAAAGAGGAGATTGTCGAAAAATAAGTTTCATTCGTATAAAGTACCTAAATTTAATATAAGAATTAACCGAAGATAATCCCGATAGAAGGATGCAGTTTTGTGAAAAAATTATGAATATGATTGATCGTAATGGTAACTTTGTCAATAATATTTGATTCTCCGACGAAGCCATATTTTTTCCTACATGGATATGTAAATCGACATAACTGTTGGATGGAAGGAAAATACAGACAATATTGTCAAAAATTAAATGTATGAGCAGATATAATCGGAGGACACATAAGCGGACCTTCCATTTTTAGGGACAATCTGAACGCTATTCGTTATATACAATTTTTACGCGAAGACATTGTTCCAGCATTAATTCCTTTATTGCCAAACCCAGTAAATCCTGCACCATTCTCAGATGGCATCTGGTATCAGTAAGATGGAGCCCCGCCGCATTATGGAATTATCGTGTGTGTATACCTAAATGAAGTATTTCCACAGCGTTGGATAGGTCGAAGAAGATATATTGAATGGCCTCCGGGATCGCCCGACTTAAGTCCTTGAGACTTCTTACTTTGAAGGCATTTGAAACCTAATGTCTATAAGAATAAACCTCAGTTGCTCGAAAAGTTGGAAGATCGAATTAGGATGGCTTTTCCAGAGATAGCACGAGACGTGATTTAAAAGTTATTAAGGTCCTTCGTAGATAGACTAGAATACTGTCAGGCTGCTGAAGGTCATCAGTTTGAATATTTATTATAAATGGTCTCTTTTTCAATATTTTCTTGTTACTAATCTTGTCCAACATGTTATAATATATAAACTGTGTATCATTGTAATTCTTGAAAATGTGTCTATCCAGAAATGTTAAAATATACGGGGTGAACTTTCGCAACACACTAGACATTGTTGATTTTGAAATATTTCTTTCAGGCAATGTGCATCTTGTAGAGATCTCTGCCTGTCTCCGAAACCACCCTTATTAACAAATTAATTCTTTCTCGTTCTTTTAGTTTGCTCATATTGAACGTCTATTTTCGTTGAGTAGAAACTGTCTGTCACTATTGAGTACGACTGTCAATAATTCTGAGTAATTCCTATACTTTTATTATTGCCTTGAAGGTTTGCATGGCAACATAAAAATACGAATATTTTTATCAGATGTATCTGATAAGATGTTTATAGCCTACGTTTTTTTTTATATTTCAAGTCAGACACCAACCAAGTCGTATGTCATTGCAATTCTTGAAAATGTGTCTATCCAAAAATGTTAAAATAGGTATATAGGATGATCTATTAAAAAATACCGACGACGTAATATATCGAAACAAGCGCAAGTTGTAGACAATCAAAGTATGTGACAGAATAGAATGAAAATGCTACGAAAACTTTTAGTAAGACTATTTTTTAATAGAACCCATAATTTTGCCAGAAATTTGGTATTCTCACACATTTGACTGAACCTGTATACTGTTGCTTTAAAGTAGTGGATGCAGCACACGTTCCTCCAGTGGAAAACGCTATTAGTACAATTTAGAATTATTATTATCTTATCTCAAACTCATATTTAAGCTACAATTATTTCCGAAAAACTATGTGTAGTTTAATTAATAGTTATTTCAATCTTCCTCTACTGCTTCCTTATTCTTACTTGTTTGCGGTTTCCCTAAGGCACCTTCTGCCGCACTCGCATATCACTTTGTATGCACAGTCTCTATTTCTCTGGTTCATATTGTCTGGTATTGTTTTGGTTCAAATGAATTTGTTCATGTTTGCTCCAATTGCAGTTTTTCTGGCAAGCCTTTGACATACGGGTTAACATAATACATGCATTCGGTTATTGTGCATCAGGATTTTATTGTATTGATCCATTTATTCTTGGTGCTGATAGAATGTTTCTGTGCGCATATTTAAATATTTGTTATATGCTGCTATTTGTGTTTTTGCAGACCCCTTCCCTTCTGGTTACATCTGGTTATTTAAGAAGAATATATTGAAATTGTTACTGTTTACGGTTAACGAGACAATTACCATTCAACATATCACGAATTTACACGCAAATCTTACTATACTTACTACTATTAACTTTACTATATAGTATTGTACTTAGGGCAATGTGCTTTGTAATACCTATTAGGCATACAACTATCCTTAAGAGAGTGCGAAACTATATTGTGGATCTGTTTAAAATATGGCGGTCTGTGTGTGACATCACGTCACTCTACGTAACATAATGATAATACTTGCTTTATAAAACGGACCACATATGTATGTATGTATAGGACTTCAATGTGTTCAATGTATGAAAGAATATGCGCAATAAATAATGCACCGATACTACCTTTAAAAAGTAATATAAAAGAAATGATAGGAGCAAACATACAGAAATATGGATAGTATAAATTATCATCCAGATTCAACTCATATTTATTGACAAATCGCAAATTCGCTGTTGGTTTGACATAGTAAGCACTAACTTATACTTATTACCGTTGTGTTCTATGGATGCAAATAAATCGTTTATTCCCTTTAATCGTAGCATGAAATTAGAAGAAAGCAAGATAAGGGTTAACTAAGAAGTTAGTTAATTTTCGTTATGCGTTTGCTTGACCTTTTCTATTTAGTGGCCAAAATCGTATAAAATTCGCGTAGGTATATGTTAATCAAACACTTGGTTTACAGGTTTATTTTAATACACACGTTAATTAACGGCCACGATTACATTAGCGCATTGTGGTTTTAAAATAACTAGTTGTTTTAAATTCTAAGGTCTTATTAATGAATCATTTTTTGCTAAAAGATCTAGATGTGTTCACTAATACACTTTTGCAAATAGAGTAGGAACGGATTTTATTGTAACTTATTACCTTAAGTCATAATAGTTTTCATAAAGGTAATTTAAATCTAATATCTCGGTATTTCCACCAAATGTATGGTAGATAACAGTCAAAAGAAAAAACTGTTCTATCGCAAATACAATACTAGTTCCAATAGTCAGAATGTTGTGGATAGATAGTAATGTTTGTTGTAATTTATAATCTGTTTTTATTACCTATTTATAATAATAGGTGATAAAAACTGATTTATAAAGATTTATAATAATCTTGGTTATGCCTAGAGCATGAAAAAATAAAGCTAAATATTTTAAGGGATACCAAATATCTGCATTATTATGATTTCAAGACTCAATCTTCAAAGGAATCAAACTTTAGCGAATTCAACGCAATAATTAAAATGTAGTTTAATGAGGCTATTTTGCCCAATACATGCATGCTCCTCTATTTTTAATTCACAGCTGCTTGAGGCTATGTAATGCGGTTCATATATAAATTGCCGATTTCTCTTAAATTTTCTTGTTTAGCAAAAACGTTATACAAAACATAGCGCGCAGTGCCCGGATTGTTGCCCATACATAAAGGAATTTTAAACAATAGTTAATTGTGCTTGTAAAAACTTGTGTAGCGAACTTCTAATAGAAACAAATTTAATTTACTTTTGTTAGTTTCTATAATTTTTTATGTACATAAATACCGCTATCATTTCTGAAGATATCAATTAAAATATAGCTACAGACCTTTTAAAATGCTATACGCACCTAAAATGTTTGTAGGTGTGTCAGTTTTAGACCTGTTTAGTAAAAGCAATTGTTGCAATGAAAAATTTCTTTTTATAGCTTATTATATGTATATAAATTACCGAAAGCGTACATATAGTAAAACTTGTTACATGACTTATCTGCATGTTTGTTACCTAGCATCTGTTGAGTTAACGTTCTTAAAATGCTAGAGTACATAAGTACTTATTTTATTCTCTTCTTTAGCATGTCTAACTGTTTTGCGTCTACGTTAGCAAATCTTGCTCCGGATTAATACGAAGTAGTACATTAGTATTAATAAGAATAGAGAATAATTCGCTACTGTAGAATGTCTAACTTTTTAGCTAATAATGTACTAGTATTAATTCGAAACAACATATACTAGCGTAGACATATTTACCACTGTTGATTACGTGGGATTACAAAGCAGCGCTCGCTACAAATCCATAAAATATACAAGTCGGGACAGAAATAAATGGGTTTCGCAACCTGCGTACTAATGTAAGCCTACAGAAGTTGTTACTAGTGGTCAAGCTGAATTGACCTTAACTCATTATGCTCAGAACTATTTTCTTATCTTATTTCTTTTAGCAAATTAGTAAAGCAGGAACTAACAAGTAAAAAAAATATTCGTTTCTTGTAAACACTTAAATTATAGTGCACCCTTATGTTGCCACTGAACAGTTACATAAATAATATATACATATGCACATGTATCTTGTTTTATTTAAATAGTTCTGAAGTGCTGCTATCACTTGTTTTGCAATTTTAATATTTACTTTTACCCATGAGGCTAGTGTCCAATTTGCGTTACTTCAAGAACTGGCGATGAAGACAAAGATATTGAGAGATCAAGGTTAGAGTTCAAGCAACCATAACGAAATAAAAGATTTCATGTTCCAGTGATATAACAACCATTTCTGAACGTGGTATTCATCAATTCTCCATGCAAATAAAGACCAACACCACGTCTTGGTTCGAATCCTTATACAATATTGCAACATAAATTGGTTATTTATGTCTACCTCAGTATAGTTTTCTTGTAGTCATGGGTACTGCTTCTTTTCAAGTCAACTATATATTTTTGTATTGATTTAGCAACTTGCTGCTCATGACAGTTTGACAAAATAGTTACAATTGCATTGTCATTCCACCTTGTTGCTTTAAGATCACTATTTCGTATGACAGAAAAACTACCACTTTCTTGCTTTTTAAATGTAGTTTTAGCTAGAAGATTCAATTGTTTCTACTCTGTTTTTCCCTTGAAGTTTCTGTTCATACGAGATTCCACACAAATAATTCTTACAATAACTGAACAGATAAATAAATTATGAAGATAGTGTCTTGTGCCGTCAGGTAGGCTGACATGCCTAACCAACTCAATTAAAACATTCCTGTTTGTCCCATACCAGTGTGGGTTACTCTAATATGTTTATATTGTTGGTTTTAGGTTCTAATCTGTGTATTGTTGACTTTTCATACATTTGTAACTTATGAAATAAAAACTTATTATTATTATTATTATTATTATTATTAACGGGTCGATGGCCGCAGTGGTTAGGCGGCTGACTATTGTTGTGAGAGGACGATAGGTGCCGGGGTTCAATTCTCTGGAGGGACGGTGACATTTTTTCAGAGAGTTTAATCCCGGATCGACTTGCCATTCGCTGTTGGGAGCAAAGTGATTAACAGCGCGGCATCATAAAAGGCGATATGATGCTGTCACAAAGCCATTTAAACACAACTTACACACACTAAACTACACCGCAAGAGTTGCAGTGATAGCCAGACAAGTAATACAGCTTACGGAGTCACTGCAACTAAGCACCCACCACACATTAAAAAAAAAAAAATTATTATTATTATTATTATTATTATTATTCAATTGCAGAAGTGCATAGGTGTCATCAAGACAATGAAGGCAGCTATTGGCAGGCAGAAGAACGTCTCGATGGACGTAAAGAACGGCTTGAAGGAGCTAGAAGAAGCAGTGGAGATGATCTCTGATTGCAGGAAGAGATGGAAGAAGGCCGAGCTGCAAGCAGGAGAGCGCGCGCAAAAGGCTTCAGCGCCTGCAACCAAGACGCAGGCTACATCTGCTACGGGCAATAAGAATGTGGAGAAGAAGGAAATGCATCCCTCCGAGAACGTGTGGATGAAGGACCGAGCAGGCAGGAGAAAGCAAGCTCAAGAAGAGAAGAAGGCAGCTGCAAAGGCTTCTGACAGCAAACAGCAGCAGAAGATAGCAGGTTGTCAGAGAAAGGAAGACGGTACCGACAATAAGAAGCCGAAGAAAAATAAGCAGAGGAATCGAAACGCCAAGCCTCGGTTGGACGCGCTTCTCGTAAAACCTGCGCAAGGGAAGTAGTATGCCGACGTACTGCGAGAGCTGCGCAGCAACGCGAAACCAGAAGAGACAGGCACCGAGATTAAAGCGGTGCGGAAAACACGTGCGGGAGATATGCTGCTGGAGTTAGGTCCCAGCACCAAGGATACTGCAGGTTTCAGCAGCGCGCTGAAGAAGATCCTGGGCGAGAATGCTAACATCAGCACCCTAGAGCCCAAAGAGACGCTAGAATTCAGAGATCTAGACTGCCTAACGACAACGGAGGAAGTCCGCGCAGCAGTTAGAGCAAAGCTAGGAGACATGGACGGCGAAGTGAAGATCAGCCTCACCAATGCGAACAGCAGAGGGCTGAGAATGGCTGTCGTCCAACTTAGTCAGCGTCAAGCCCTTAAGCTGCTGGAAACACCGAGAATAAAGATCGGCTGGATAAACAGCAGAATAAGACGCAGGGTAGAAGTCGTCAGGTGCTTCCGCTGCTTCGGCTACGGACATCGACAGGCTGCTTGTCCCGGACCAGACAGAAGAACTCAAGGCCTTTGTATCAACTGCGGAGAAAAAGGCCACCAACGGAAGGATTGCAAGAACAAAGCAAAATGCTTTCTCTGCACGGGAGACACCGCGACACGCAGCCACGTCCCTGGTTCCGGCGCATGTCCCTCCTTCAGAAGGGCATTAGACCAGGCAAAGAAGAGTCAATGACCAGAATCCTGCAAAGCAACATGCACCGAAGCAGAACAGCAGACGATCTCCTCATCCAACTACAACTGGACACACCGGAGTAGATCTGCTGCTTATCAGTGAACAATACCGGGATAAGGAATGCACCGGGTGGTACAGGGACACACTCGACACTGCAGCTATATGGATCCCGGACACGAACACAGTCATCGTCGACAACCACGGAGCCCGAAACGGATACGTGTGGGTAAAGAGCGGCACCATCACCTACGTGAGCTGCTATCTCACACCCAACGAGCCGATAGCGGACTTTCAGGGCAAGCTTGAACACCTGGAAGATGACCTTCGAGAAATGGCAGGGTCCATTATTCTAGGAGGAGACGTGAACGCCAAAGCCGTGGAGTGGGGTATGGGATACACCGATTCGCGAGGGAGGCGTATACTGGACATGGCGGCCAGACTCGGACTCAGCGTGGTAAATGTCGGAGACACCACCACGTTCAGAAGACCAGGTTACGGAGAGACGATACCGGACATCACATTGGCCTCGGAGGACATTGTGCGGGACATCGTGGACTGGCGAGTCATGGAGGACTACACCGGAAGTGACCACCAGTACATAAGCTACAACGTGACGAGGCACCAGCCGATCAGGCGAAATCCTGCTCAGCCCGGTCCTCGATGGAACGTAGCGAAGCTGGATGAAGACGCCCTGGCTCATGCAATCGCTCGGGGAAAGGATGCCGTCATGGAATGTTCCGGTTCGGCGGAGACAATTGCCGACGCGACCATGGCCCTCATACGTCGCGCCTGTGACGCCTCTATGCCGCGGAGAAGGAAACACAACAGAAGATCTGCGTATTGGTGGAACGACGAGATCGCGACCCTCCAGAAAAGATGCTTACAGCTCAGACGGAGAATAACCAGAGTGAGACGACGAGATCCGAACGCGGCAGAACTAGAGTCCGAGGACTTTAGGAACGCCAAGAGAGATCTCAAGAACGCCATCTACAGGAGCAAGAAACGTAAGTGGGAAGAGCTGCGGCAGGACGTTGACAACGACCCATGGGGCATTGGGTACAAGATCGTCATGCAGAAGCTTACGACGAAGACGGCGAATCCAGTCCTCGAACGAGATCGGATGCGGAACATCGTTGACACGTTGTTCCCTACCCACCCGGAGAGAACTGCGGAAATGGAGGACGAGCGATTGAACGACATCCCGCTTTTTAGCGGAGATGAACTGTCAAGAGCGGCGAACTCCCTACAAAACCGGAAGGCACCTGGACCCGACGGAATTCCGACGGAAGCTCTCAAGATTGTGGCGCGCGTCTGCCCAGATCTGCTTCTGAACATGTACAACCGCTGTTTGACAGAAGGAGCGTTCTGCAAGAGATGGAAGGTACAGCGACTAGTGCTGATAAGTAAAGGCAAGGGCGATCCGACCACGGCATCGGTATATAGACCGCTATGTATGCTGGACACGGCTGGAAAGCTACTAGAAAGACTGCTCAAAACGCGACTGGAGAGCAGCATAGACGACGCGGGAGGCCTGTCCGAGAGACAGCATGGCTTCAAGAAGGGACACTCCACCGTCGGCGCCGTAGCGCAGGTAGTGGAAACCTTCGAAGCCGCTCAACGGGGAAATCATTACTCGAGACCCCTGGTGATGCTCGTCACATTGGACGTAAGAAACCCCTTCAACTCGGCGAGATGGGACGTCATTCTTGACTCCTTGCAGAACACGTTCGACACGCCATCCTATTTACTTAGGATGATACGCAGCTACCTCAGCGACAGGAAGCTGGTCTACGACACCGCCGGCGGGCCGTACACTAAGAAGATAACAGCGGGAGCGGCGCAGGGCTCCATACTGGGCCCCGACTTATGGAATGTGTCCTACGAAGGGGAAGATGCGTATCTGATAGGATACGCAGACGACGTAGCGGCAGTCATCCTAGCGCGTGACGAGGCGGATGCCCAGAGAAGGCTCAACCAGGTAATGAGAAGAGTCACCACATGGATGGACGAACACGGCCTGACCCTGGCAACGGAGAAGACCGAGGTCGTTCTACTGACCAGGAGAAGAATACCTAGGGAGATAGAGATGACGGTGGATACGGAAGTCATAACCACTACAACTTCCGTGAAGTACCTTGGACTGCGGCTCGACAGCAAGATGACTTTCTGGCAACAGATCCAGTCGTCGAGCGATAAGGCCGCTAAAGTAACGACGACGCTGAGCCTACTAATGGCTAACGTAGGAGGACCGACGGCGAGTAAACGCCGGCTGTTAATGACCGTAACCCATTCCATACTGTTGTATGGAAGCGAGATCTGGGCTGACGCCTTACGGCAGGACAAGTACAGAAAGTGGATGGCTTCAGTACAGCGACGCGGAGCACTCAGGATCGCCAGCGCATACCGTACGGTTTCCGAACCGGCGGTGCTCGTGATCGCAGGAGTAACCCCGATAGACTTACTGGCTCAAGAAAAGAAGAGAGTCTACGAGACACGACGAGACGTCGGTGCGCGACAAGCAAGAGCGGACGCTAAAGCGCTCACACGACAACGTTGGCAAGAGCGCTGGCAGAACGACACGAGAGGACGGTGGACGGCCAGACTCATCCGCAACATCACGGAGTGGATGAACCGAGACCACGGCGAGGTAAATTACTACCTCACCCAGTTTTTCAGCGGACACGGGTATTTCAACGCATACCTGGCTCGAATGGGTAAAGCAGAGAACGCGACATGTCAGTATCACGACTCTGCGGAAGATGATGCTCGCCACACCTTCTTCGAATGCGAGAGGTGGAGTGACTACAGAGCCGCGCTACAACACGAAGTAGGACCTCTAACGCCGGATAACGTCGTGCAAACGATGCTGTCCGGGCACGACCACTGGCAGAAGATCGCCACGTTCGTCGAGAAGGTGCTGAAGGAGAAGAAGAGAGAGACCCAAGCAATGGAGGCAGCCAACCGAGGCTAACTACGAGGTGCCATCCTGAAGTAATGCGACCAGCGGTTCCGGGATGGATTCTACACCTGACAAAGTGAGGTTTTTTTAGTGGGTGCGAGCCCCACACACCGGGGACGGGTCTCGTCCCTGATGGTGCGTTAAGGCATTTTTCCTCACTCAAAAAAAAAAAAAAATTATTATTATTATTACTATTATTATTATTATTATTATTATTATTATTATTATTATTATTATTATTATTATTATTATTAATACTTGATATTAGTATTATTCCATTACATATGGGTAAGATTCTTAATTAATTATATAAATGTACATACACATTAGTATTACAAAAGAGCCGCAATGTAAATCTGCATCTGATCGACTTTCTTTTTAAAAATTTACTAAATAGAATGTTTTCCATAGTAAGTGACCATAGACTTGCTAGCACAAACACTTTAGAGGGCTGGAATGATTTTCATGGTATCATAAGTAAGGCGAAATTCTCAAGTTTGGATCATGTGATAGCATTTAATACTAGCTGAACATTCCAGCCTGATTGCTGTTGCCAGTGGATTATCTTTGAACAAAAGGAATCTTTCATTACAATGTTAGTCATTGAGCTATTAATAGTATTCCGATAAGCTCCAGTTACTTGTTAGGTATATAACCTCCTCTTATAAGTGAATAAAATTTTAAATCGTATGAAAGGGGATATTTAGTTGTATACAGGGTGTTACAAAAAAGTAGATCGATCCGTTAGCCATATATTCTTTGAGCTAAAGTAATGCGACTTTACTCAAGGAACTTTCTGTTGGAATCTTTTTTTTCCGACATACAAAGCGTCAAAGTTAATTTCTTTATATTTATTATCATATCTACTACAACTAATAGAAAAAATAGGGGATATAGTACCCTTTAACTCCCTAGTTTTTTTCTGACGAACGTAATTTTTTCAGAAAAAATTAGGACTTAAGGGGTACCATATCTCCTATGTTTCTATTAGTTCGTTGAGGTTTTTTGTTTGAAATTATATAGAGACGTGCTTAGATAAGAGTAAAATCTACTACTTACTATCTACTCTTACTGTTTTTGTATCACTCTCTATTTGTAAACGAATTCTTTTCAAACTGACGCCGTACGTATTTAACACAACACAGTATTACAAAAAGTAGCAACGGGATATTAGCTTACATGAAAGTGGCTTGCTGGTATTTTAAACGAGTATCCCTCAATTTCAATTGAAGTGCTAAAACTCCTTTACAGTTCGTTGTACATCTCATGTAGTCATAACTTACCTCAAGGGTATTTGTAAAACGCTTGGTTATAACAAGAACAGATTTCAAAATAGTTGCTCAGAAGTACGGCAGCACATTTATATGATTTATCGCGTAAAAAAATTGCCACAACACTCTCTACAAAATACGAAATATATTTTATCGAGAAGTGTGAAAATTTAAATGATTTATTTTACGTAATCTATACATTCGTTTTTGCTACAAATACTTATGCAAAAAGACCGCGTCCTGCCGACCATTTTATCATTTTTTTCGGTTTCTCCGTTCACCCTGAACAAAATTTATGCGACCTGCAAGAGTCACTGTTTCAATATCGATTATCCTACTGACCTGAAGTAGTAACCTTTCCCTTTTTGTTAAGTTGTGACATTAAACACGGACCTCTGTCGATACTTACACTTTATTCTCATTCTCTGACAACCGTACCGTAAACTTGTTAAAAATATTTCAATAATTTATTAAAGCGCCGAATTTCTTTTTTTATTGTGAATTGTCTGAAACGTCGCCATTTCAGGGAAAGAAAAATGTAGACTTCGTATTTTTCTTTGAAATATACTAAGTCTGCAAAGTCATAGCATAAGAAAAAAATAAATTTAACTTTTTGAAAGAACCGGAAGTGTAGCAGACAATAGAAATTTATTTATGGCGAGAAATTGCTCTTCCTTCTATGAATACCGTAATGTAAACACAGATAAATAATGTGCTTTATGTATTTTTTATGAAATATTGCGTTGGCTGAAGACGCTTTTTAAGTACTGTAATAATAGGACGCTGAATATTATAACTTAGCTTGAAGGAGAGCTAAATATTAACGCGAATGTCTCTATTTGTCTTCTACAGCAGTGGGAAGTATCCTTTAATTTATTGATGGTTTGCGCTTAAGAAAAGCTGTAATGTTTGTTTTTACTCCGAGACTGAACATAAGAATTATCTCTATATGGCGTTTAGTTTGGATAATGATAATATTTACATCATTTCTGTCGCATTTTTAAAGTGGCGCAAACAAAATATGTGGCAGCATACATAGGTAAGTACCTATGTATGTGTAATACTGCGACACTACATTTGATTTCTTTTAATTTTTAATTAAAAATGGAAAAGTGTCCTATTTGTATTACATTTGCTTATTTAGTTTTATTACAATTTTTACATATAGTATTGTGACGTTGCACGCGTAGCAGGATTCATTTTTTCCTCTTTTTCATATTATTCCATATAGTATTCTTAAAATTTTGCTATTTTTTCTGCTTTTGAGTGTGTTCCAAAAATTAATTCTTAACCTGTAATAATAATAGAATATTTATTCCAAACCATACATAGTAGTAGTATAGGTTGTCATGCAAGTCATAAAATAATATTTGGTACAAGGATAAGAGTTTGTTGGACAATACAATGCTACATTTTTCCTTAAAATGGTTGGTAAACCATAAAATATTACGTCCTATCCATTCCCATAGAATGGACTTGTCTTGCTATTATCACTTACTTATATCTGTTCTGCATAATTTTTGAAACCAAAAATTGAAACCATGAAACTGAAATTATATCATTCTTTATTATTTCTCCTGAATGTGCTTAACCATAACATAAAAAAACCTATTCAGTATTGCTGCTAAGTCTGCACTAATTCAATACATCAGCCACAAATAATTACAACAAAAAGAGCTAAACAAGAGATTTGCAATGAAGAACAGAGCACATTGATTGCGTAGCTGTGCCAATTTATTCCAACACAACCATTATTACGAGTAGGTAGCCCTGTAGTGTATATAACTGTATAGTTGCGTGTATATTGTAAGTATTTCAATGTCTTGTGGTATACACCGCTCGATGTAAGAGGTGTGGAGCTACAAGAATGATACAAGATTCATCTTGTGAATGTAATCTCACAACCGCCCAATAATATCTTACATTAACAGAGGACCGTCTCACACATCAGAGATGGCAAATAAAACTCGTCATTTTCCATCGTTCAATCGTGGCATGGAGCTGAGATACATATATCATAACTGAAGCTTTCAATCGTGGAATGCAGCTAGGATGTATAATAATTGAGGTTCTCTAGTTTAAAAGCACCCTATTCCTCGTTAATATACATTTCATTCATAATATTTTCGATTTACATTCGAAATATATGTATATGGTTTCTCGTTGAATATATAACAAAGTTGGTGTTTAAAATATCATCTCATATAATCTGTCTTCAGTGTAGGTTAGTAGTACGAATAGTAAAAATTACTTAAGTCAATTTAATTCCGCTGTTATTCTTGTAACAATCTGTTTAAGGACAAGATAGTGTGTGACGGACACTCACATTTTCGGGAACTTGAACTTTACCAGTGAAAGCGTGGTTATTTTTTTTAGGAATCTTTAGTAAAGTTATTTTATATTTCATTGAATGATTGAAATAAATAACAATTTATTTATATCGAAACTTCCATAATAACTTGCGAAAAATTGGAAAATACCTAATCCAAGCGTACTGTATGTAAGTTGGACTTTATGTTCTAATTATGGTACTAACGATTTGTTTGTTTTATTTGTACCTTTTTATATTTTAGAACGTTTTCCTTTTTTTTGAGATAAAGAGATGTAAGTACGACGTCTTAAACATATCGTATATATATGGATAACATGAAAACCTTCTCCACTATATTTATTTTATTCTGGCTGTTATTCCTGTGGGAAAGATAATATTTTCTTTACTCCCATTCATCGAGGCTTCGATAATGACAAAGATAAAGAGGAAACCTTTCGCGACTTGTTATCAAATTATAAGTTTTGTTTTTATGCTCTAGTAAAATCATGCCAGCCTATGGCCCTTAAGTTTACGAACGACGACAACTACGAAGCCTGTTAACTTTGAGCAGTAGTTTTGAGGCTTCACAAGGGATAAAAGGAAATTTAATTATCTTATAAATTATATAATCTAATTTCGATTAAGTTATTCGTACAACACTATCGCTAATTTCGTTGAAAAAATAACATTACACCAGAAGCATGTGTTGAAAAATAAATAATATGTGTATTTAAAACGTAATTTATGAAAATGCGTATGTTCACTACCAAGAAAATATGAAGTACATATATACTATTCTAATTAATATTTAGCGAACTTATAGCAATACTTACTAGTACGTCGTCCACTGCCCGTTCTTCCAAGTGTTAATACAAAACAATTGGTAAGAAAGTTTTTAACCTGAACTTTCATGTTAACGAAAGCTTTCAAGGTTGCCTGATTAAATGTACCGAGTGGTCAACTAAGAATGTCGCTCGGTCATATCTCAGGAACGGTTTACAGTACAGCTTTGGGAAAAAGTATTATTGACTAAAGTGAGCATGCAAAATTTTCAGTAGATTCCGATTTTCATATTTATTATAGACCTTAGGTTGGTAAAATAAGAATTAAAATTGTTGGTGATCAGTTACGCCCTCTAGCGGTGATCCTACGCTTTTCTAAATAATTTCCAAATGATTCTCGGGGTCACTTTAGTCAGTCATCGTTTTTTCCCCAAACTGTACTGTAAACCGTTCCTGAGATATGGCCGAGCGACATTCTTAGTTGGCCACCCGGTACACAAGATCGAAGTAGGCACCTTAGTGACATTCCTTCTACAGATCGATTCGTTACTGAAGTATTTAAGTAGTTTGGAGCTTATCGTAAAATGGTATTTTCTCGGCATCATATAGTTGTGATAGTTTTGACTGTTTTTCTCTGATAGAGTAGACTTAATAATACTGCAAACTATGTTTCAATCAGTTTTAATTTTTTAACGTTTTATTTCTTTTCGAGAAAATAGCTCGTTTATTTTAAACGATGAATTGATGCCACCTAGTATGCAACTTGAAATAGCAAGTCTACTAACGTTGAAAATACGTGTTATTATTTTTACAAGGTTTAACAGATAGATGTTTCTCTTCGTAACTTGATACAGCCTGCAGCTATATCGTCTTTACTTACTATATTTCTTTATACACAACATGCATAATTGATATTTTACGTCCGCTGAATATACAGTATTCTAACAAACGGTATCCCCGAGTGATGTGGATATCAGTTGTTCGCAAGAAAATGACAATGTCTTTTATAATATCCAAACAAATATAACGGTGTACAGTCCATAAAAAAATCTTTTCAGTTTTTATTTAAGCATATTTTGCATACCATTGACGAATTTTGTTCATGTAAGGATAGGACGAAAGCAGATTTAAAAGAAATGTAAATAATAAAAATAGTTAAAACATAAGTACTTGTCATTCACATTATCCTACTATCTCACTAAAAGATGGTAATAATAAAATGTTATAATATACATATATGTGGTACATACCTATATATTATATATAAGTTCCGTTAGCAATCTGTTAAAGGTACATTAACATTACGACCAAATTTGCTTGGTATCGTTTTCATATTATGATCAAACTCATTAACTATAATTAGACGATTCTAACGCTCTTCAACTTGTTTCAAGGATAATGAAATGCCAAATTGAGCAAATTACGGTTCTCTAATCAATTGTTATTAGCTATATTTGATACGTTTCGGCCGACACTGGTCTTTTTCAAGCTAAAATGTTTAACAAAATTAAATAACATTAATATAAAAATACATTATTACAAGATGGTTCTCCAAAAAGACATACATACCAGTCAGCAAGAAACAATTAAAACCAAGTCATTCAAATGATGATTAAAATTAAAGTACGATGACATTCTAATGTAGTAATAAGAATTTATATAATTAATTGTTTAAAAAGTTTTTTCAACTAACTGGAGAATATAACGTTAAAATCCGTGCGTTGTGCACGAAAACATATATGTATATGGACGTGTGAGTACAGAATAAAGTAAGACTAAAAAGACATGAAAAACAGAAACGAGGTTTTTTCTTTGCACGACCTTCCAGCAAAAATATGCGCTATGAAGCAAACGTTTATCTTTTAATGGTTTAGTCTGTCTGAGTAGGCACGATAACCATTCACTAACATTGTATATGAATGTTTTCATATCCATTTGCAATTTATTTTTGTTATGAAGAGTGCGTATATGTATAACATCACTATAGCATACGCGTATAAGAACAAGAGAATCGCATACTATAGCTTTGGTAGCACTATTGAAAGTGTATTATTTGACAGGTGTCCTTGTCTAAACGTAACGTACTACGTGAATGACTTTTAACACAATCTACGGAGGTATTTGATTGGGACAGAATTTGAATTGTTATGGCAATTTTAACTATATTGCTTTGCTTCTAGGAATCAAAAAAAAATTGGAGGAGATTTGATAAGGTTGATTTGTAATTGTTACTGTTGCGAATATTTGCAAATATTCTCTAAATGATTATATTTATGATCTTTTCCGCAATCGTTGGATCATTGGATTAAATGAGAAATATATTTAGCTGTCATCTGTGCAAAGATTTAACTTCACATTTTAAATGATGGAAGAAAGGGCCGTAGTGCATAACGATAAGAAAAGTGGACCCGGTGTATGGCGCTTTGTGGTACGTCATAAAGCTCTCGAGGTGCGGAACAATTATCACCCGAACTCAGTTATTGAGTTCTGACAAGAAGGGATAATTTTAGTAATGAGATAAAAAAAAGAAAAGTTTCCAGTAGAAAAGTTTCCAGTAGAAAACGGCATGAATTCCGACGAAAATCTAGTAGTATCAAGGCCATAATTTTCATGCTAAGCTTATGTTTAAATTATGAGTTAGTATGTTTCATCAAAAACAATAGCAGATCATATGTGTCCTCTAGAATAAACTGAAGCAAAATCTCAATAATCATATGGATCATTTACAAAAACAAGAGCAAGAAATTATAATATGACTGATAAAGCTTTAAACTTGAGAAGAAAGTTGGAGTTTCACGAAACAGAGCTCTAAGAATATTAAACAGTATCTGTGCTATACGTGGTAAAAAACAGCGACAACCAAATGATTTTAAACATCGTTTGGAACCTAAGAAAACTGACAAATAAGAATGGCGCTAGGCCATATCTCAGGATATTATTTATAAAAACTAGTAGTCGGTATAGTAGTAGCGCTCAAGTAGTAATACTATGACGCTTATTACTAAGCCATATCGTTAACAAAGTCTAGTGACAAAATTTTATCGTAATTTCAGGAAGTATGACTATTGTAGCTATATAGTTATCATAATACGAATATTTTTATCATAACACAGTTTGAAAAATTGATGTTATATTTTATTAAATCTTCAAGGAGTGGCGGTCGTTAGAAATTAACAGTTGTAGTGGAATAAAGATGTCGGGTGAACACGACCTGTGGTTATAAATTAAACTCGATTTTCACATTGACCAATATTTCGCTTTAATTAAAAGCTTCATCAGGGTTATGTACTACAACAAATTCCAGTATGTTACAACTAAACAATACTACAATAACTACTAAATTACTTACATAGAGTTAAAGAGATTGACAATATGCACAATTAAATTAAACTTCATTATAGGAGCAGTGATTGATGAATGCGTACAGTGAATATTAAGTAATCTGGCATGTGCAATACCGTTATCAAATTTGCTCAAGTGCTATTAAAAATATAATTAAGTTTAAAAAAACAATTGAAAATCTGTTAGGCAATTTTTAATGACAATGATTTTTTCACGTAACACCTAATTCATGGTGTCGTTTGAGTTTCTTTTTGCTTATGTATATGTAATAAATATGAATAAATGCTACTTAAATTTTCCAAATCTGACCTGAAATTCATGGTATTCGCATGTGTGTTTATATGTACCATTTCCAAAAAGAGTCTAGTTCTGTAGTTGTTTTCAGTACACAGTACACGAGGGTTGTCGAAATCCATCTCATGACGCGTGTTATTACAATGTATTGCTAAGGCACTAGTATATTTCTTTAAGTTACAGTCACTACGATGTTTAGATATTCTAGTTTTTAACCAAGTAGATGTCTGACCAATATAGATTTGGTTGCAGGATTTACATGGAATATTATAAACCACATTAGACTTCAATTCCAAGGGCACAGGATCCTTCAACTTAGTGAACAACTTTAACATTATATTTAGCAATTTTTATATTGTCAATTTTAAGTAGTCTAACAATGGTATCAGTGAGGTAAGGGATGTTAGGCATTCTGAAATAATGCACGTCAACTTCATGTTCATTTCGATGTCAGTGGGTTAACTCCCTCGGACACGGTTATATTTTATTGTTACTACAATATATTGTTCATTATACGACATCGTTAACCTCCTACAAGACATTTCTAGAGTGTATGTGTATTTATCTTAAATAAAAACCATATAACGTTCCAACATCAAACTGATGTCACTTTCAATTCTAATAAAACTTGGAGTCCACATGCCTAACAAAATTGCAATCCGTATTGTAAATATAACTACAACAACAAATATTGTATTTGTTACAAGATATATTATAATTTCAAGAGAATGGAATGAATTATAAATACGGCAGGACCACATACGTCATGTCCCTATCAAAAGAGCAGCTCTAATTATTATCAGTGAGTTCAGTATATACTCACGAACTATTACCAGATAGTAAAAAAAAAACCTTTACAATTATTAACACACCGACGGCAATGCGTCCCCTGGTATTCATGATTCCGTATATAAATCAGCATAGGAACAGGTCTAATTTCCAAATAAATCTTTTGTACAGTTTGTTAAGAACTTTCAAAAGTGAATCAGACAGCGAAAATTGAAAACTTGCATCGAATACTAATAATGAACGCTCTAGTTACACAAATTTTTAGGAACACAGTTGAACCGATGTCAGAAGCACAATGAATTGGAAACAGTTACGCTTCTCGATATATGTGGTATGATTTTTTAAAATGATCTACATAAAATATATCCTCAACTAAAAGGAAAATCAACATTTCCATAACTAATCTATATTTGTTATGGCGCCATGAGTTGTATTTATAATGTTTACATCCAGGAAAACAGCAAGCTAATATAATTTAGTTTTTCTAAATAAAACATAACCACGGATATATATAAAAACGACATCTCTACTTTATTGGATACATACCATGTGTGTGATGTCCCTGTTCATTAGTATTATAATTCAAGTCACACCTATAGCGCAAGACTTTTTCCAGATCACATTTCTTATTTTGGTATATATTCAACTATCCTTGAATGCCCATATATCTACATAAAGTAGTTTGCACTAAACAGAAAGGATAACGAGCAAAACATGTGTGTCTGTAAATATAAAGATTGGACAGCTTCTCTTCCGATATAAATGCTCGTCGACCGTGAACAACTTTCAGTAGCCTTTACCTACTTACTTAGTTTTCTGTATCTCATTACTAACTTGAACATACCTAATGTTCTGACAATTGATGCAGACGTCGCTGGAAGATTCACGTTAGCTTATTTTTAGGCGTATCTGTCTCCTTTTGCAGTAATTACTTAACTGAATTGAAGTAGTGGAATCTGCACGTGGTCGGCCGTAATATGATCAAGCCGGCACAGATCTCCACCTAGAAGAGTATATCTTTTCTTTCGGCCCTGTAGTTCTTGGATAGCATGGTACTCATTCAACAGATGCAGATGCATGTCATTTGATTAAGTGCTGCAGCGATACTTTTCGAAACGGAAATATTATCAATTAAAGTATAGCGTTAACATTTCGTTAAATAAAGAATTTACTCAGATAGTATATTACACAGGAGAAAAGAAGACACCAAGAACGATTATGAATGTAGTTTCTATAATTGTTGAGATAACTGAATTTTTTGTGATTATGAATATACCATATATACAGAGTTACTAACTGGCTCGTTAGTATTTCTGGAGTCTCAAAAATAATCTATATTGTATGCTAGTTTGGCATTATCCTGTAATCTCAAAATCCTTAATGTGGGAGAGAGGTACTAGATATAACATTTAGCTGCTTTGGCTTGAGTAGTATGATTAAGAACTGGACGGTCTCAGATGAACCCTCCCTGCCAGACCACAGGATTATAGAGTTCACTCTAGAGGGACATGACCCCTCAACCTACCTTGACAGAAACCCCAGGAAGACAGACTGGGATTTGTATAGAACATGTCTAAAGGATAACCTAGACCAGCTACATACAGGCGGGACTACACACCTCCCAAAGCTGGAACAAGATGTAGAACACTTTAGCGAGGCGATAATGAGAGCTTTTGAAGCTAGCTGCCCGCTAACTCTGAGGAAGCCAACTAAGGACAATCCTTGGTGGAGCAGAACTCTACCAAACCTCAGATCTATAGTCCGTCACCTGTTCAATAGAGCGAAGGTTGACGGGGATTGGCAGAGGTATAGAGAGAAGTTGACTGAATACAACAAGGAGATAACGAAGTCTAAAAGGCAAAGCTTTATGAACTTTTGCGAAAACATCACTTCCACTCTGAGCTCTGAGAAAACCAGATGGTAGCTACCCGGAAGGGGAAAAGGAGCGGGCTAGCCGGCTACTTGAAACACACTTCCCAGGTGGTTTCCCGGCATACATTGTGTAGTATATGCCGACGACATTGTAATAACAGCAAAAGACAAGTATGAGGGGATTTTTTGTGACCTGGTACAAACAAGCCTTAAAATAACTAGTGAATGGTGTCGATCAGTGTGGCTGAGCATCAACTCCGCAAACACCACGATTGTACCTGTCACCAGGAAGAGAAATATTTGGAACATGAGACATCCACTTGGGTGGAACAGTGATCGAACGCAAATCAGAAGTTAAATATTTAGGAATAACCCTAGACTCGAAACTTCTGTGCAACAGACACATAGAACTGACAATGAATAAGGCAACAAGAGCCCTAATGATATTCCTGAACCTGGCAGGTAAAACGTGGGGCTGCAACCCAAGCATACTACGTTGGCTGCACATCAGTATAGTAAGACCTATGGTAACGTACGGGGCAATAACCTGGTTCCAGAAGGTCACTAAAGTTACAATCAGGAATACCCTTGACAAGTTGCAACGGTTAGCATGTGTATGCATCACCCGAGCCATGAGAACTGCGGCCCTAGAGGTAATTTTAGACCTCACCCCCTTACACATAGTGGTGGAGGGAGCGGTCCTTGCGGCATTGCACAGACTGACCAGGGCGGGGACTGGAAGCGGCGAGACTCCGTACCAGAGAGCATGGACATCTTAAGCCGGGTTCTTCCCACTTCTAAGCCCACCGAATGATGAAATGGTCAAGGAATACAGCTTTGGAAGGAATTTCCTCACCAAGCTAAGCAACAAGAGAGAGTGGGTAGGAGAACACTCCACGTACTCCCTAAAAGAAAACACTATCAAGTGGTATGTGGACGGTTCTAAAACCGATAAAGGAACAGGTGCAGGGATATTCGGACCAGGAACCAAATATTCCGAGCCAATGGGAATATACCCCAGCTTCTTCCAAGCGGAGGTCAATGCCATTGGAAGATGTGCTCAACTGAACCTTGACAGGACCTGTCGCAAGCAGAGCATTGCAATTTTCTCCGATAGTCAAGCAGCCTTAGTGGCGCTGAGCTCTAACACTATCATCAGCTCGAAATTAGACTGGGAATGTCTTAATAGATTAAACAACCTAGGCACGAAAAATAGAGTTGCATTATACTGCGTACCAGGACACACTAGAATCAGTGGCAACGAAGTGGCTAATTCACTAGGAAGGAAGGCTGCTACAACTCCGTTTGTAGGACCGGAACCGTTCTGTGGTATAGGGACGAGCACCTACAAAAAAGAAGTTACAGATCCAGAAGAGAGGCTCAGAGCATCCCTCTGGGAGAATCTTCCTGGTCTGGGACACTCCAAGATCTTCCTTGGAAGCTACAATAAGCATAGAGCAAAAGCTTTGCCGAAACTTAGCAGGAATATACTCCGCATCCTTACAGGGTTCCTTACAGGGCACTGTCACCTTGGTGAACACATGACAAGAATAGGTCTAAATAGCGACTGCAAGTTCTGCGGGGTTGAGGATGAAAATCCGGAAGACCTGACATCTTACTGCACCGCCATCACGGCAACCCGAGCCAACCATCTCGGTAAAGACGTGATAGACGAAGAAGATATACCTTCTCTGAAACCATCACAGCTAATGCAGTTTATTAAAGCTCTTGGACTGGATGTGGACCTTTAAGGACGGGCATACCTCAGCAGCTTACAGCTCACGCAAAGGGGCACAATAGATCAGCGCAATATCACCCTCATTTTAAATCTAAATCTAGTTTGCCATTATATAGGTATATACATAATATACGTACATATAGCTGTCAAGCAGAAAAAAACAATAAACATTTATTGAATGAATTCCGAATACTTAGGTACTAGCTTACTGGCCAAAAATGAAGCGTTTAACGATAGGGAAATCTCCGTTATGTGATTCGTTACTATGAGAATAACGGTATATTAGATTTATTTTATATTCTTGGAGAATGCAATAGAATTGTAAATAGAATAAAGTGTTTAAGGGCACATATACATACATACAAATTTATGTCAAACGAATGAAAAAAATTTGCCTCTCTACCTCAGTTATTGTACCTCTCCTTATGATGTACGGTTACAGGTAGGTTTTGTAGGTTCTACGAATCTCACTTAGAAGTATGTACATGTGTTATCATTACGATGAAAACATTAACGACAAGTGAATGATGATAATGTGCCGTTCTTGAAACATGTAGACCACAGTAGTGTAAATTGGATTGACTATCAAATGACTTAAAAACTTAGATTGATCCATACAGATAATTTAAAATAAAAATTATGTTCTATCTACGTCTTTACCAGAATAAAGATATAAAATTCTACTCTACATTCGTTCTCCTCGTCGAAAATCATACCGGGTGACCGACTAGGAATGGAGCTCGGTCATATAAAAAAAGAAAGAAAATTATTTAGAGAATTGTAGGATAACTGCTAGATGGCATAACTGAACACCAAAAACTTAAATTCTTATTTTATACAAAATTTACCAACTTAAGGGATATTACAAATATGAATATCTGAATTTTCTGAAAAACGCTTATGCCTCCGGTTCTGTTAAACCGAAATTTGCAAACTTAAACTCGTTGGAAACAGTATTACTCTCCAATCCAATGCTTAGAAATTGGAACCAATCTAATAAGTTATGTGCATGCGAGAGGGCGTTGTTTAGTTTTTTTCGGAAATTTGTTTTTTTATCGAAAATATTGACTGCAGATTAAAAATGTACGACAAATCAGCGAAAACCGAGTATCGCTATCTCTTACCTATCCTAAGATATCTTGAAGAGCGTGCGAATGGCTAGAGAGCGTTAAGGAAATTTAAATATGCAAATTTTGTGATTTTTTTAAAAGAACAGTACGTGGAAGTTTATATTTAGTTCAGTTTGCGCTGATTTGTTGGTAATTTAGCTTACTTTTTAACATGTAGTCAAAAATATATGTTTCCATTTTATGTTTTCCATAGAAAACAACAGCGCCTTATATCATGCAGGTCACTTATTAGATTGGTTCAAATTTGTAAGCATTAGACTGAAGGGGTAATGCTGTTTTCAGCGAGACTAAGTTTGCAACATTCGGTTCAACAGAACCAGAGTTATAAGTGTTCCTTCAAAACAATGCTTCCCTTCCTCCCAGCTTCTTACTTGTCCTTGTTACCGAAGCTGTACTGCAAACCTTCTCTGTATAGTAGCTGTACCAGCTATTTGCCCTATTCAAGAGACGTCATATCTGTCTAGCCCAGAGTGGATAAAGATGATGGTACTTTCACCCGAGATAGATTAATAATTAGCAGAGGAACTGAAATATGTAGTATTTCTCTAATGTATTAACTACTATTAGCAAAGTTACAGGTATTATATAAAAATAAATAGATTGGACAACTTCAAAGCTGAAAACAATATATATTGGCTCTTTAATAAATATGTACGCTATTCTATTTAGTAGTTCCGTATTATCGATTATGTTTCTGACATCAATTTAACTTGTTAAGCTGTCCCTTCTTCATTAATACATACGCTTTTTTTACTTTTATTTTACGCAGTTTTCGTTTTCTATTTTCGAGGCCCTTTAACACGATTCCTTATTCCATGATTGTAGTACAATGCCTGAGATTGGCTTTATATATACATATATGTACTTACATACGTATGTACATAAGTATGTTCATACATGTTGCGGCTAGAGTCCAAAATACGGTCACATCGCAATATCCCCGGTTAGATCGCGAAATGGCCTTCCAAAATGGGCAAATATTGTAAAGAATATTATTTTGGACTTTTTTCGGGACTTAAAACAAAAGAACTATATTACTTTAGATCTATAATATACTCGTTCAACACATATGTTACCTATCTATACCTACACATACTGCACTTGCGTGTGTCTAAACGGTTGCAAGTTTGTAACATAAAACATTATTGCTTAGCTATTACGTGTCTACACGTTAGGTTTAATGAAAAACTAATTAGAGATTGAAAAGTATGAATAGTAAAAAGAATCCAGTGACTTATTATTTGCGTGCAAACAGTATCCGAGATTAAGATAAGAGGTAAATATGGCACCTACAGCAGGGTAATTTTCATAGCTTTTCTTGTTTTTAATGCATTGTTGTGTTATATTAAGTTAAAAAAAAACAAACAAGACACATTTTGAGAGTTTGATGTCTTAAATTCGACATACACTAGCTGTTGATATGTAGCAATCGAAAAGACTTCTGGAGATGCCTGACTTCAGGAAACACTATGAAACGAAAGAAGAACTAAATCCGATTCCTAAGAAAAACTGCGGTATCGTCACGGATACCGTCGGCGACGTACAAACACTACACTTTTTACTGCAGTCCCACGTACCCGTGTCTGAAATGGTTATAAAATTAAGTGGGCAGCTCGATGTTTCCTACCGTATAATCAAGGGATAGAATCTTTGCAGATTTGCTATAACAGGGTATTAACCTGTTTACTTTAAAGTGGTAGTCACACATAAACCGGCCAATAAAACGTCTGCCATAGTAAAATCTTAGATACAGATCAAGGGGAAGTGCTTTAACTATACCTTTTATAGCATCAGAACTAGCCAGTAGAATAACACGGAGGATTATAAATCAGGAGATACATCGTATGTTAGGGTAATTACATTGTGCCTTATGAGTACTGTACTGCTGGAGAATTACTATGCACGAAACCACGACGGTTTTTGTTGGAGGACTATCCAGGGACAGGACAAGAAATCTACTTACTCATAATAGGAAGACTCTGGAGGAAGTTACTGGCGCCCTGAAATAACACTTGTGTAACTTGGGTCTAGTATCTTATCCCACTTGCCAAGGTTTGCTGAGACGAACTGTCTGTAAATCTTGTCAGTGGTATTTCTAACAAAGGCCAATAACCGAAGAATATAGATTCAGAACCCACGTGGCAATTTCACTTCGGTAAAAGTTCACCTTTCTTATTTTTCATTATGGTAAAATTTAGACACAAATTACATATACCATGTGTGCTTGGTATAATTTGTCTAAACGTTCTAAATTATTCTATAGCCTTCCGAGTCTGATGCACTGCAGCTTAATAGCAAATGTAAACATAATGTGAACAGAAATTTTCACATTTCTAAGTTTCTTGTAAAGCTAGTCCTGAAAAGGCATAATGCGGAACAAAGGCACACGCTCCTATTCGTGCACTATTGTAGTTTGAAAGTTGGAGATGGGAAACGTTGCTAGATTTACTAAATATCTAATTTCTTGTTCTGTAAATATGCTTATACATTTAATATAAAACTGCTGTCAGTAACCTGAACCATTTAAAATTTCAAAGTTTCCGAAAAATTCTCTTTGAAATGCAGTAGATACAAATGTAGGTATTTGTGTATATAACTTTAAGCTACCTATGTCACTTTTTGAAACGTTACGCATTGCTTTACAAAGTATTAACTTTTTACACTATAGAAACTTCAAGTATGTAGAGCGTATTTTAAATTAAAATAATTTAGAAAGAGAATTTAAAATAAATTGCTGACAATAGACAATTTGATTATATGGTTTCTTAAGCTAGCAATTTCCATGTAGACAAAACATAGCTAGGTATCATAATTTGAAAGGCAAATGCAGGCAACTTAAATTGCTTATTGCACAAAGTAGACAACTGATAAACTCACTGACCTGTTCTGCTTGTAGTACATTAAAGCAATAGAAATATTCTTTATAAGCTGCATACCTGTAAAAACCTTACTACTAAATTCGGGCAATATCCATATTTCATACTTTTTATTTTTAAACAAAAAATTGTTGTTACATTTTCGACATTCGGTGTGTATTATGTCGTTGAAATCAGAACAAAAGATATTAATTAAGAAGAACATATTTTTATTTTTCAAAATTTATATTAACGAAAAATTACAAACAGGAAATATTTATTGTTTCGGTATAATTGGGTGGGCATTGGGTGTACCATTTTTGGCAAATTAAATGCGAATTTTTTAGCGAGGAATTTCCATTTACTAAATAAAGGCTATACATTGAAGCAAATTTAATTTTCTCTAAAAGAGAGTACCTACTGCTTTAAGGAATTTCTTTAGAGTAATTAAATTCACTTTAAAGCAGAGCCTTTATTTACAAAATCAAGATTCCCCGATAAAAAAATCGCATTTAAATTGCCAAAGATGGTACATGAGACACGCTACTAACTATATTTAATGATGATTGGAAAAATAGAAAGTGATAGCATTCAAAATTAGAATGAAAAGCAAGTACCTATCGATGTGAAAACTGCTACTGTAAATAATTATGGAAGGCGGATGTTACGTCAATCTTAGATTAGTTAAAAGTCATAACTACGAGTAACAGTCACATAATTTACGACTATGATTTACCTGTTTTTAATACGCTATATTTGTGTTATTTAAAATACCTTACACAACTAGGTTATTCACCACTGCTCTGATATGTATGACAAATGGATGTAGTTGCACAATTATGTCAAGCCGCATTTCAAATGTTTGTTTCAAACTTGTTGGCAAAGTTTAGCACTCTAACTTTCTAATTTCACTAGAAAGCGCCGTGAATGGTCGCTTGAAAATCCCCGGCTTTCGTTTGTCTAACTGAAGCATTCGAGCGTGATAAACTACCACAAACACATTTATTACATATTTAAACAAGGTAAAGACACTATTTTACACGGATTTCTTACAACCAAGCACACCATTCCGCTAAAGATATTATATAATTATGCCTTCCTACCTATTCTCTTTTGTTGAACGTGCAAGTTGTAGAACGATATGGATCGCACCATCGCTTAAAACCTAAACTTCGTCTTCTCTTTCTCAGTGTCGTTCAACCAATGTTATAGGAGTTCCGTAAAGGAAACACAAACTACTCTCCTATATAAAGGCGAAAAACAAAGGCGAAAAACGTATAATCTGGAAACCTATATCTCATATGATTGTTAACTCACAAAATAGAATAAGAGGAAGGTATGTATATACTCCGCTAGCCATCAAACTCTGAATATTTCAGGTAGTTGGTCTGCATACTGCATGTCACACTCTGTAAAGATTATAACATGCATTATTTAAAATCACTGTGTGTTAGTGAACGGATTGCCACCGGTCGCAAACAACTGCGAGCTTTCCATTAAAGCAGAGACTTTTTAAGCTTATTTTACACTAACTGCGTGGTGGCTATGTTTTAGTGACGTGCGTAAACTTTCACCGTAGGCATATGATTTTCGATAAGATTGTGACGTTTCATTGCCTGCGTAAGGAGAGCATACATATGTGTATTTGGTTGTACACGATGAAATATTATGGTGCTCTACATTCGCCCCTCCATTAAAATATTAAAGGATATAATCTTATATGTATGTAGTTTTATAAAATACTCTTGAGTGTCGATCATCCTAAACGTGTCAGTAGGTATACCGATATATTTCTAGTAGTATTGTAAATAAAAGTATAATAGCAGAATGCTTCTGTACTTCACAATTGGTTTCAATCATTTAGAGATGAAATCAATTCAATAAATTTAGTCACTTTGGAATTTTCGGATCATTCAACATCCCCATCCCCTTCCCATAGCGCAAATATTCATTTACAAGCTTCGGTGAAATGTAGTCGTATATTGAGAATAAGAAATATTTAAATTGCAATGTAAAATGTGTTTGAAATTTTAAATATGTTAGGAATAGTGCAATTTTAATTTTCAGGTATCTGTAGACTTTATCTGTGTATTTCCATTTTCTTTGTATTACATACCTTGTACTGTATTGTTATACAGTAAAAAGTTTCCGTGTGTAATCGGAAAATAGAGAAAGTTTCACAATTAAGTATGATAGTATCATCTAATGGCCGCTTATTATTGATAGTCCTCCACTTTAGAGACCATAAGCAGTAGTAGTTCTAAGTAGTTTGGAAGATATCATAATTGGCAAAAACTATTTCATCTCCATAAATAAAAATATTTTGTTTTCTTAAATAGTTGTTTACATTTACTAATTGTAAGGGGAATCAGTTAACGACAAGGAAACAATTCCGAAAAAATAACTTAGAGGATTACGGTCTGTAGTATAATACTCAATGAATAAGCCTCATTTAATTAATGTACAGTAGTGGGAATATGTTTTACATATACAAAGGGTACTAGGAAAATGTTTCAATACAGGCTTATTTATTTAATTTTTTTAAATAATTTCCGTCACATTCAACACACCTCTCCATCCTCCAGAACAAATCCTTAAACCAGCTATGCCAAATTTCACTAACAAGTAAGGCACACTTGTGTTTCCAAGGCCTCAGAAGTTCCTCATCACTGGAAAATCGTTTCAGTTTCAGCTTTATTTTCACATTTAGGAACAGCGCAAAGTCGCAGGGAGCAAAGTCTGGACTGTAATGAAGGTATTGAAGAAGTTTCTGTCTGAAGTTTCTGTAGTGGTCTAATATTTCTTGCAAGCTTCTTGACTTTGACCGCAGGTTCTTCATCGATTTGATGACTGCAGACAAACTCTCTTGGTGGTCTTTGGTGTGTCCAAGACAACACGCACCACAATTCTCGTCGATTTGTAAAATACGTCTAACATTTTTTTCTTTATAGATCGGAAACCCGTTAGTTAGAAAGTTTCTGGAATCTACTACAATTCTGAAATTTTGACAGTTGCATTTGTGGTATTGCTTCTACTGTTTTAAAATATTTTCAACGAAATCTGACTTCCAGTTATACTGGTGTAAAATATTAAGGAACACTGTAAATATCTTAGAAACAGTTGAATTCAGGAATAGGATATCCTAATACAAAAGATTTGCAAATGATACATAGAATCGGTTGTATTAAAAACATTATACCATTGTATGCAAAATAACAAAGTTGCTATTTACTTCTGGTATAACCGGAAGTAAGATTTCCTTGAAAATATATTAAAACAGTAGAAGCAATACCGCAAATGCAACTGTCAACATTTTAAATTTGTACTAAGAGTAGATTCCTTAAACTTTCTAAATAACGAGTTTTGTGGACGACTCTGCATACATATCGTCATATTCATTAAATGTACATTCCATTGCAAATAAACAAAACAACGACACAGGAACGATAAAACACAAACAGAAAAAGTGATCAAGAGAATACGATAAATCGCGACAAAGAGCAAATGTTGCTCAAACGTTGATTAATGTTTAAACATGACAGTAATGATTTTGATTGAAATCAGATTATAATACAAATTCATTGTCTTATAACGTTGCCAATTGCGATTTTTATGAGACCATGATAATGAAGAAATGGTGAAAACAGATTTTAAAATCAAAAAGAAACTGTTTACGAAAAAATGGGCATAAGAAGTCTAAATTCAAAAACACCAATGCTTATAGGAACTAAAAAACTGAACTTGAAGAACGTCGTGAAAACGTATGAAAGGAACGTACAACATTTTACCATTTAGATTTTCGATTAATAAAGTAACGAAGTATGTCGCTATGTGTAGCTTTTGCGACAATTTATACATATATTGTATATAAGTGTAAGTAAGCTATGTATGTGTCAATTTTTTTCCAATGTCATTGACATAAGATCTCAAGAGGTCATTTGACATAAATTTGGACATCTGTCGTCAAATACCCATGTACCATTAACAAATCCACTATATACTACATTCGCCATGAATGTAGTACGTAGTAAAATATCGTTTCTTATCTGTAATTTTTTTTGCTATTTTGCTTATAACAAATATAAACTGTATTTATAGTACAAATACAACATCAATTATTTTGACATTCAAGGATTACTAAGATTTTAAATACATGAAAAGAGCGTATTTTTCGGACTTTCACCATCAATCATTAATAACTCGAAAACCGTAAAGAATACATACAAGTTAATATATCTAATAATGGACGATACAGACTTATTAAGTGTATCCAAAATTGCAATAATAGATAGTGTTTCATTTAAAAAAATGTGACTTTCATCGATGTGAACTCAGTTAAAATTAACGTTAATTTTGGAAGATCCTGTATATTAAACATCATTTTAAGGGCGTAGATTTGATACGCAATATTTCAGCCAGCAATATACTAAATATCACGTTTTCGCCTGCAATGGTTCCCGAAATACAGAGTTTTTTAAATAACGTTCATATTTTTGATAAACTCAATAACTGAAAAATAGCTGATTTTGAGTACAAGGTGCCTTAACAAGTTTTGACGAATAACTCTGTATATACTCATTATTTCTTGTATTTGTTTTTGGTGTGATGGGTGCTTACTTGCAGTGACTCCGTAAGCTGTATCGCTTATCTAGCTATCACTGCAACTCTCGAGGTGTAGTTTTGTCTGTGTAATTTGTGTTCAAATACTACTTACTTAACTATTTTTTGATAAATGATAAATGACATATATTTTTGTTTTCTTCAATTTTTTCAGATATCATACATACATATGATATTAAAATTGTAAAATTCTATTTTATTTTAACTAGAATCATTACATACCAGTATTGGACATGACAGCACTATTAATTTAAACACTGGCGCTCTCAGTTTTTGTCTGGGAATATACACAACAAATCGACGGTGCTGCTCGAAGGGTCACGTTTCGTTGGTTGGCCTATAAATATATATATAATTTTTCCATTACTTTGAGAATATCAATAATAGTATTTATATAATTTTGCAATAACAGCGGAAGTTTAGTATGATATGTAAATGTGAAAATTATATTTCTAAATCGCAAGAATTTGACAGATTTGACAGATGGTGTACCATACACGACACGGTCGGCGTTTCAATTTACATTCAATTCCCGCCTTTGTTTTTAATATGTTCCTTCGCGATGAAATAATGGGTGTGGAACAGGTCGATAATTCGGCTTGCCGAAACGACCGCTAGCTTCTTGACAATTTTGTAGTTTTCAACAAGTACCTTGCACAGTTTTGCATGACCGAAAAGAAAAAAAAACAGAACATCGCGAAGAAATTGAAAACTAAGCTTGAAAACAAGTAATAATAATAATAATAATAATAATAATAATAATTCATTTATTTCCTACAGGTCACACCCAAAAACAAGAAACGCTATAAATTTAAATGGTTTACAAGCGAGTAATATCCATTAACTAAGACACATAAATACAGAGGAAAAAAAGAATATTCATTATAAAGCACTTATGACATCTGAAATTATATTAAAGGAATCAAAGTGTAAATCACATAGATGTGCAATACTGTTATATGTGCTACGCATTGTCGACACAGGAGATTTCACTAAAATATTAGTTCTATTACTGATACAATAAAATATAGCTTGATTGCGAGTCTCTAGTCTGGGTACACTAAAATTGATCTTGCTCAATAACCAACAACAGTCAATGCCATTATTTAACAATTTGTATAAAAATTTTATATTTGATATAAGGTGACTCTTATACAATGACACAAAGTTAAATCTATTCAATATAATGTTGCAGTCTAAATTTCTCTCCGGATAAATACCATCTAATTTAAAAAGTATATATTTTAAAAAACGCCTTTGTACAGCTTCGATATTGTTGATATGGACACTATATTATATTGGATACCAAATTAGCTATGCTTATTCAAGTTTAGACATGACAAATGTTAGAAATAAAAGAACTAAGCACTCAGTACTCCTAAAGTCACTACAGTTTCTCCAAATAAAACCGTACATGCGATATGCACTAGCAACAGTTAAGCTAATGTGATTGACATCGGTCCGATTGAAGTCGGTTGATAAACGACGCCTGCAGGAGGAGATGCACATTCGGTCTGGGGTGTAATCGTTAGTAACCTACTCAGAGCAAAGCTTTTCATAAGAGTAGAGGATATTTGAAACATTAAAGTTGTACAAACTAAGGCAATTGTATATTAATTTCTTGTTGGTTTCTTCCACTAAAACTTTTTCGATGGTATAATGCAGTATTAATTTAGTTAGTAAATCGACATGCTATGCGCTTGGTTCCATAAATTGTTCTCTGATTTTATCTAGCTCCTTATTATCCTTCATTTACTACTGGTCATATATTTTCAAGAGGTCATATTGATTTAAATTAGACCGATAATTAAACACAGAATTTTGGAAAGCTCTAATTATATACTCCAGCGAAGTTTTTCGAGCTGGTATTTCGCATATGCAGACATATTTTTAAAGATGTAAAACTAATATGAAAGCAGACATTTATTTAATCCATTCAGTTGAATTCTTTGTATATACAGGTATATGTAAAACTTATAAATTTGTCGATATAAATTCTAGATGTTGGGCGAATACTGTATTTGAATATTTTGAAAGTGACAGGTTTCGAGAATATTGCTCTGTAACGTTATAAAGTCCTTCATTTTTATCGATTTGTTTTCCTCTTTTCAAAGCCCCTTCCTCAGGTTGTGATAAACTTTTGCTTCCTGTTTTCTACTTATGCATTTTCAAACATAAACTCTATTCGATTTTTTCTTTCGCTCTGTTCGTTTGATATATTTGTGGATTTCGTATGGTAGGGTTCCCAATTCTATCGGTTGATTTGATGCATATGTTTCTGAAGTATACGATCTGAAATAGAACACTTTTTTAACCGTCTAATATTAAATCGAAATAAAAGTCTTTCAATATTGATTTTGATATTACTTTATATAAAATTTCTTCATTCAACAACTTACCTCATCCTCTAAAAATCTTGCGTATCGCGAAACAGAAAGATACATAATTTCAATTTTGTTGGACGGGCTTTCGACACATCCTGTTAGCAATATGCTTTTTCCGTCAGCAAGTAAAACGCTCAATATGGTAATATCTTCATATATAAAGCTCGATATGCTTTCAGAATATAAAATGACGTAATATAAGAAACAATGCATTTTTTCAGGAACCCTAATACATCTTTAACAATTTTCGTTTAAACACGTACAAGACATTATTTTAAAGGGATATTATAATTTTCTACTAAAGCTCTAGATAATGGCCTTGCAAAATGTGTTTTTATAGTCGTTAGTAGAGATAAATGGAACTAATTATTTAGAAAAACCCGTACATTTATATAAAAATCTCCTTATAATATCGAAATTAAGAGCAAAGGAACAACAATGAAATGTGTATAATTTTGGAGTACCTATGGATTGAATTTACATAAAAGATATCTTCAAAAAAATGGTTGCGTTGATAGAGAATATACGGGTACTTATTATTCCTTAATTTTAAATCTAGAAGAAAAATGGTAAAATTCAACTTCAGACCTTACGTGTTCATTTACTTTAGCTTTATTCCTAACAAAATTCTAAACAATTCGATAATTTCTATGTCGAGTGTGACAGCATCATACCGCCTTTTATAAGTCAGCCGCCTAACCACTGCGGCTATCGACCTGTTGAATAATAATAATAATAATAATAGTGACTTTGTAATTATCAAATGTCAATAATAATAACATAAATAACTGTATTCTAAAAAATATATGTACATACATATATAATAGTAATAATAAAAATAGTAATAGTAATAATAACTGATAGTACAACATCAAAGCGAAGTTCAGACAACTACTCTTACACTTAACCTTGTATATACATATATACAATAACTACAAATAGATAGTGATGCTTAAGAGTTTAAGGAAACAGTCGGTACAATACAAAGGAATAAAATATAATTCTTATAAACATGAAAATAATACACATACCCAATATAACAATACCCATTTTAACTTTTTTTTTCAACGGGTCGATGACCGCAGTGGTTAGGCGGCTGACTATTGTTGTGAGAGAACGATAGGTGCCGGGGTTCAATTCTCTGGAGGGACGGTGACATTTTTTCAGAGAGTTTAATTCCGGATCGACTTGCCATTCACTGTTGGGAGCGAAGTGATTAACAGCGCGGCATCATAAAAGGCGATATGATGCTGTCACAAAGCCATTTAAACACAACTTACACACACTAAAACTACACCGCAGAGTCACTGCAACTAAGCACCCACCACACATTAAAAAAAACTGCATCAACAATTGGTCTGCCCAAGTAAAAGCAAATTTCTAATACGTTTTTTACGCATGTGGTGGGAAGAGGAAGAAAGACTCACGTAAAAGATTGATGTTATAGTAAATATTATAGCAAAACAGTCTTTCATATAGAGTGGTTTTGTGCGGGGGTGGTGATATTTCCGTGAATCTGGCAGAGAGATTGTGAATATCCGTTCTGAACTTACTTTTGTGGTAAAGATATGGCGGACTCTTAGTTAACAAAAGTTGATGGTATAGAGATAAATTATGAAGTTGCTCTCTATTTTCCATGTTTAACCAACCTGCAGTCGCCAACTTGTGTGATATGTGCTCAAACCACCATAAATATACCACAGACAAGATTTCTGTATATTTTGGATTCCTAGCCTTGTAAAATAATCAAGTCATGATGATACACAGTTGAACAGTACGAAAACTGCCATACGCTGTTGGGAGAAAAGTGATTAACAGCGCGGCACCATAAAAAGCGATATGATGCTGTCACAAAGCCATTTAAAACACAACTTACATACACCAAAATACACCGCAAGAGTTGCTGTGATAGCCAGACAAGTAATACAGCTTACGGAGTCACTGCAACTAAGCACCCACCACACAGTAAAAAAAAATAGTTTCACAAAGATTCTATTTAATATTTTCATTAAAAACATGTCTATATGGATATAACTTTTTTATATTCATATAGGTAGTCTTGATATAGTTAAATATTTGTTCACGACATCTATGAGTATTATCTAAAACCATACACAAGCTTTTAACTTTCTTCATTAAAGGTATAACCTTATGGTCAATATTTAAGTGAAAAACGTTAGATATGTTGCCACAAATGTGTTTAGAACCAAAGAGAATAACCTGGGATCTGTCAGGGTTGATTCTATTTCCACCACTAAACACTTCAACGCACAAAACACCAGAAAACTTTTTACTAAAAACCGATGCGTTTCGACAGCACTGTTTTATTATCGCTGTTTTATGTTTTCAGTGGTTGTTGGTTAACACTTTTGCTAGGGTTCCACATCCTTAGCTTAGTAATATCACTGACTGTTCTTTGGTTAAAGAAATCGATTCAGTACGTATACCAATTCTAATGGTTTCTCACGTTCTTCTTTACACTCCGAAAACTTTTTTTAACATGTTGATAGGTGGTGGATTTGCCCAATTACAGCCAGCTATTACAGCCTGTTATGACTAGATGCAACGACGCGATTCAGTAAACATCAGTTTGCACGGTGTATAACGGACCAGCAATCGACGTGAAAACTATACAGCCATTTGTCAAAGTAACGTTGATCATCCATCGTTAAGACTATCTTTCCACGCAATTTAATTAGTAAGAATAAAATCTGATTTAGCGTTTATTGAATAGAAACAAAATACCTGTTTGCAAATGTTGGAAGATTGTCGTGGATCGTGTCTTCTGTTCTGTTTAGTAAATTAGCAACTTTAGCAATAAGAAAAGATTTTGGTAGTTTCAGAATATCCATTCTTCCAAATTGATGGTTTGCTTTCGTTACCACAAATTTTTGCTATCAATGTTTTAGAGTTAAATATGCAATGACGAACTAGCTTGTTCATGCTAATAAAAAAGATCACATGTCTACTTAGTAATATAACACCTTTAGTAAAATGGGTATAATAGAGAAAACCTGTTGCAACTATAGATAAATAGAGAGCCACTAATCACTTTCTAATTATATACATACATATATGTACTTCAAAAAGTGTAATCGTTGGTGTATGATAGCTATACCAACATATGACTTGTGTCAGCAAGTTTCACTTTATTACGGTCCTGCAGTATGGATATATATGCTTTAATAAACGATTGTTACTGTAAAAAAGGTGGGGGTAACGCATTGTGAGAACCGACAGATGTTGGTATACAATCAAAAACCAGGGTCTGCCTCCAAACCGGAATTAGCTTCTATAGTTGCAGATATCAGCTTTTTGTACATGTGCCAGTTGTGTTTTCTGGTGCTTGTATCCGACTTCAGGCATTGGTAGGATCGGGGTCATCTCGGTGATCACTGGGTAGTGATCTGACGTCAACTACAGCTCCGTTCTATACCTCAAAGGAAACCTCCAGTTTTTGAGAACTGAGATGTCCAGCAAGTCCAGATCAGATAGTCCTATAACACTATAAAAAGTGGGTTCGGTTGAGGCAGCGACGTTCAGCGTGGAGTGTTCAGTCTGGAGTGCCGCGAACAATATTTACTGTCAAGATCTCCAGAGAAGAAAGCGTAGTCGGCTGGTTTCGCGATTCTCTAGACTGTTTCCCGGTAAAAAAACCTCCGAATGCTTGATGCACCTACTTTACTACAGCGACGGTTCTAGTTCCTTTGATTGCGATGCTGTCGATTCTATAGACGTTGTAATTCACTATCTTGGTCTCACAGACTAGTCCGATGTTGATTTTGAAATCCAGCAGAAACCGGGTGAACTAGGATTTTTTGCTCTGGATTCCTTGTGCATCCTATGGGGCAATCTTTAGATTTTTAGGCGTCGTGCAGTTTATTAAATAACACTGTGATAGCTGCTTACCTAAGTAGGTACATATATCTTGCTGTATATCTCAGTGTCTATTGATTCGTCTTTCCAGATGGAATATTTATGAAACTGTCTACTACCCATGCTACGAATGTAGGTTCTACTTTATGGTTTAGGGTGTACAATTAGAAAATGTCGTTAGTGTATAACTTAAAACGTTCTTAAATTCCAGAACAAATTTAGTTAATCAAATTACAACCTAAATCTAGTTACTTTCGCATTTACGGAATGAGACGAACTCTAAATTAAAGTAATCGACAGAAGACTAATGGAATGATAAAAAGAATTACTCACCCAAACGAAATCTTTCATTTGTATTATTGTCATCCACAGTGCGATCGCTACCGCATCCTCCACTTCGTTGGTTTTCAGTATGTCATCCATATATAGTTGCCTGAAGTTATATAAGAAAAGCGTCATCGCTGATTGGAATGGGATTGAGCTGCAAGCTACATTTAAATCGACAACGATTCGATCGGTGCCGATCTTTAAGATGATTTTTTACTCGCCAGTATACCTGCATGTCTGTAATGTTCACAGTTTATTAATTTAAAATAATTCATAAATAGGCTAAATACTTTCATTAGAAATCAATACCAAGCCAAACCTTACATTCTATGCTACGTGATTGAGTGCAACATCTAATCGAATTGTTTTCCCAGAAAATACTTAAGTGTCATTGTTGTTTATTATCATATAATATTACATATTATATGATATTATATATATTATTTCATCAACTGCACTAATTTTCAAACCCAAAAACTAAAATAGAATCAACGTGAAATAATTAAATTTAAGAGTAGAAGTATGTTGTAATAGCACCCTTCCACTTTCAATTTGCGAGTGCAATTTAATCTAGATTTGCTTTTATTTTCTTCGACGCAGTACACGGAGAAGTCTTCTGCTGCTGTAATTCTCGCTTTCAATTACTTTGCACTGGAAGTTTGACTCTCTTTATATCGGTCAGTGGTTTTCGGAACAAACATTACTTCCAATGGTCGAGGATTTCCGATATTAAATAGCTTTCTACTTGTTGCGATAACCATAAAGAAACTTTCCCGAACAACTTATTCTCAGGGCAAAATAATGCTGGTTCTTTATTACATTTCAGAAGCACGTTAGCTAGAGATACTCACATAAATAACTGTTTAGAATTTACACAATATAGGCGGAGAAAAGTAATCCAAAAGGTTCGAACGGAAAATGTAGGTTTCTTTCTTTAATGGATATTAACTAATTTTCTGAATGTTCAAACAACAATATCTTACAAGAATTGAGAAACGTGCAAAATGTTTTAAAATGTTTGAAGTCATTATGGAACTTGTTGTGTGTACAGTGAAATAAGTAATTGTGTCCTTTTTGACAATGAATCAACTTCATATATAGCGGGAATTTCGTAAAATTGAGACATATGTATTTCTATATGTTCTTAAACAGTATTTGTTAAACTATTTACTATGTATTTGGTTGAATAATATAACAGTTATTCCATAGTCTAAGTGATTTCATCAATTTATTTACACTAGAATGAAGACAATTTCTGTATTATGAAGGCTTCTGGGTTTTGACCGCGCTATAGTAATATGTATAAGATAGAAAGAAGAAAGTATAAAATAAAGTAAAATACAAGCAGAAAGGGTACTAGGTTTACTAACTCGATGTTTCGCTACTAATGTAAGTAACTTCTTTAGTAGGAAAACAGGGCTAGGGAATATCAGAAGGTTACGGTAAGTTTCTGATAGATGAAGGATGTCAGAATTTTACATAAACTCTTTCTCCATGGTAACTCCTTCTGACAAAAGGTTTTTCCTTCTAGCGTAATTTATACGTCGAATTATCCAAAGTTTTAGATATCTCTCACTCACTAAAAGATTTTCGCCTCTAGAGCGATTAACACGTCGAATTAATGTGACCATCTGGTATTATCTACCAATTTTCTGCTCCGAAGTAATCACTTACATTAGTGGCGAAACGCCGACCTAGTAAATCTTGTATTTTTGCTTTTATTGTACCTTATAATTATTATTTTTATTTTGTACTTATCTTTTAATTCCTGATTTATTTCCACTTAGAGGTCAATAAAACAATCGGAAAATCTAAGAAAACGGTAATCCTTTGTTTTAATTAATTTTTTGAAAGCCATATTAAATCAAATTTATCTCCAGGTTCTTCCATTGTTATCATTAAAGAAGCCCTTTGTCCACATAATATAAATGCTCTAAACATTAGTTTAATTGTGTTGAAAGAAATCTATTAGAACAAGAATTTTCTAAGCTTTTTGATATAGATTTAGATTTTCTGATAGATAATTTTCATTGCTATTTACAGTACTGATGTAAATCATATCTGAGTCAAAATGGGATACTTTGGTTGACAATGGATTTACAATTGACTCGCTCTCAAAAGGTAATTCATCATCCTCGCATTTTGTACGTACACACGACTTTTCTCTTGATTTTCTACTGATCCCCTTTGCTCTTGTAGACTACTTCAACTCTGCTGAAAGGGCGACGAAGTCAGAATTTCTGTTTTTCCTCCTTTCCTTGGAGATTTTCTTTATCAATTTTTTTTATTGGAGTAGTATTTTACGGAGATAATTATGGCAATCTCGGACTGATGCTAAATCCATATGCAGATCTTTTGCTCTACAACACTTTTACTACTTGTAGTTGCAACTTCTTTCTTAGTACAATAAGGTCACAGGCAAAAAGTTGTTATTAGTGAAAACATTAATATTTACTCGCTAATTGCTTATTTTCTTTTTGCAACTTTGTATTGTTCTCACCGCATTTATGAATGTTTGCCTAAACAAAGACAAAACAGAAACTTAATAAATCTCTTCATCGAGTTAAGGAAGTATTCGATTGTTATCCGTCTAGATTCATAAACTTGGACCAAATCACCTGAAGATACGTCGGCATCAAATTCCTACTATTTTGTCTTCCTCGGGCAAATCGGTATTGGAGTTATATAATTGCTAGAAGCTGTGTTATCGTGTTCTGCTGAGAATTTCCATATGCTCTTTTGGTTATTATAGTCTTAGCTGTCTGTACGCAACTATAACACTCAGTTTCACTCAAATGGACATCCGTTACTTAGCATACTTATCACTACTATCAGATACTTTTTTCTTTCTTTCATAAAAAAACTTTTACACCATTTTTTTGTTGTTATTCTGTATCTAAAATATTTGGTTTGTATGTATTGCTTTATTTGTCATATGTTTGTTGTTTTTCAAGTATGCAAGTCCATGCATTCCTACCTTTTACATATTAAAGCATATCTCTCTGTATATCTATCATCTAAAGGCTGCTTACGGTTTAGGACTGGATTGAGAGGAAGGACTCTATAGATTAATAGCATGAATGTATCCTAACGATTGAATATCGAGAGACGTTGATGCAGTTAATAGCACTAAGCCAATTTAATAATTATTTCAACTCATCTCGTGATGAGCTATATTTCTATTGAATGATTATCTACATTTCATTGCGTTTGTATAGGAATATATTTGAAACAGATGAACTGTTACTGTTTGAGATAGAAAATTAGAACCATATTTGTAACGTTAGATTAGCATATTTTACTTTAAATGATATTTAATTTAAATTTTTATATTTTGGGAGTGCTTTATTCAAATAGAATGTTATAAAGTTTATTCTTTCTCCCTAACTTTTTTGTGTAGTGCTGCAGGAGTGGATAAGCGATAATTTTACGGATATTAGCGATAATTTTTCCGAAAAATAGGTTCTTGTACTGGAAAAACAAAACAACAACAAAAAATCTGGGCACCCAAAATTTGTTGTCTTAGCAAATATTTTACGCCACTATTTATCTGTATTTATATTACTTTATTTCATTCCCTTACAGTGATACTTTCTTTTGGTTGTGTTTGAAACATGAGTTTCGTATTTTTTCTCCGAGAACAGAGGAAAACGCAATAAAGACGTTTTTACTCCGTTAAGAAAGCAACATCTGTTTATTAAATTTTGCGCTCTCGCAATTTCGTCGGAGAAAATACAAACGAAATGTTTCGGAATATGTGTATATCTTTCACTTATATACAATTCCATACATAATAATCGTTGTATACTAAATGACTTTCATATGTTCGTTACTACACTTTAGCCGACTCCAACGTTAAGATTTATTCTGCATTTGATAATAAAAAAGTACAAAAATTCAGTCAAGCTGATGTTCTCTTTGTCTTTTATTAACGACAAATTTTGTTACGAATAAAGAAATATCCGTAAAGAGGATGTTCTTATAATGAAGCTTACAATTCAATATTTTAGCATATAATTTTTGTAGTAAAGAATTATTTTGTGGACTGGAAAAAAACATTCCTTTGTGTGTTTAACCTTTCGAATCTATGTAATTCATTCTTAGAAGATATGTTGCTTTACAATACAGTGTTTGCGCACGAAAGTAACTGACATTTAAGAGAAAAATGGCAACAAGAAAATATACATTTAGGATATCATTAAAACTTCATTGTATTCTATTAGTTAAATTGTCAATTTGAACAGTAAAATACCTAAAATGAACGTCGAATCATTTCCGCACAATGTGTTGTTATTGCTATTTTAACTGATTCTGCTTTCTTCTGTTGGTTATGTTCATTAGCATTCATTTTTAAGGTTAATTTTTTTATAATTATAACATTCTGTGTGTATAATTTTATTTTATGTCCTTTATATCTTCCAAAGTTACTATGAAATTAATTCTCGTTATATTACTTGTATACTAGCTTCTATTAACCATGTTTCATTGCATATTATTACCTACATGTCACTTTTAACTGAAAACTTGCATATCCTACATATTTCTATTTATTCATTAATTTATAATTTTTTGAACTTAAACGATATCTACTTATATAAAACGTACATAGTACTACATATAGAGTCCGTTTCTATGCAATATTTAGCATGGCATACAATGCATTCAATTTAAAGGAGAGAACAGAAATAGTTCACTATGGACATTTGCATAAGCCGATTACTACCTATTCCTAACTCCCAATGCTTTGAAATGGAAGTAGCGGTATACAATTGTATGTAGGCAAAGATTAGGTGGCTATTTCTTTAGAATTAAGCACTACAGGACAAAGTTCTGTATACGCAATATGTTAATGAAATGTTGTTAACGTAAGTATGCGAACTGTAGTAAATAGCACAGTTTGTTTTATGCCATAAAATGCTTTCATGTATTGTATATTAGCTCCTTCAGCCAATACAATATTTCATAGCCAACTTTAACACTTTAAATAAGGAACGATACTGTTTATTTGTCGTCAGATTCATGTGCTTTAAATTAGGATTTATCTTTTCATCTTCACATGCATTTGTAGTTCACCACCGGCAGAGTGATTTATACGTCTCACACATTCTTTGTGTTTGTTTGTGATCCTCATGTTCATCAAATTTTCTTCTATTGCAAACGAAAAAATAAAGAAAGGTTGTGCGAACTTTATAGGAAAAGCGGCTAAATAATCCGAGGTATAATTAGCACCATTACGATAGCAACAAGCAATTTTCATTTGTCAAACGATGTGAAATGTTTTTTTAGTGAAAAAGGTGATTGCAGAAAGAGCAAAGTGTTTATGGCGCTTGTAAACTAGGGTATGAATTTATTGAAGCTAAACTACTCTCGGAGGTAAAGTTAAGGTATTAAAAATTCGAGAGTTCGCTCTTCAAACTGCAAGTTTTCCAATGAAAGTGCGCGGATAAGTAAGTAGAGCTAGTTAAAGTAACACAGGAGTTATTAGTATCAACAGTTGTTCATTTTATTAAAATATAGCAGGACAGTTGTAAGTTGAAGAATGAAGATTACTAAATGTCTAAAAAGAATTAAATTGATATATAGTATACAGCGCAATCCGTAGAATATTTCATGCTCAATAGGGAAGCTTGTAGCATTTTTTTCATCTTGTACTCTACTATAACTATTATAATTTTCTTGTTGTACTAATTAGGTTGACTTTGTCCATCATTAAACAGAGCACCCACGATTCAGTATAATGTCCGTTAATTTACTTTTTTTGACAACATATTGTTGCTACTATTCTATCTAGCAAAGTGAATGCAAAACAGCCATTCAACGCGCTTTTGGTTTTCTCGTTCACGAAGATATCTACTTAAAAAGGTTTTACGCCATCGAAATAGGTAATAGTTTTGAAGCAGCCAAAAAAACGAATAAAGAAACCTTACAACTAACTACATCTCCACAGATTTCTTTGGCGCTCTTAATAAACACTTTGTTGATGGGAATAAATTATTGTATAAAATCTTATGAAGATAGGTAAGAGTGAATGAATGTGACATGAATGTCTACACCAGATAACCTTGTTATAATTGTTATTGCAATTGCCCCCTTGTAATTGTCAGTCTCTTTCAATTAATAGCCTAAATCAGATAATAATTGTGTAATCAATCTTAAACGGGTCGATAGGGGCAGTGCTTATCCGGCGAACTATCATTGTGGCGGAGCGATAGGAGCGGGGTTTCAATTGTCCGGAAAAACGGTGACATTCTTCTCGGAGAATTGAAGTCCGTTCGCTGTTGGGAGAAAAGTGATTAACAGCGCGACATTATATAAGGCGGTATAATACTGTCACAAGGTCATTTAATACAATTATATACACACAAAAACTATACCCTGAGAGTTACTGTGATAACCATTCAAGCGATATAGCTTACTGAGTCACTGCAACTAATCCTATTTCGCTGTATTTTTCTTAGATGCATACTTTAATAAAATAGGTTGGCCTCATTCTTAACATTGTATGATTATATTCAGATTTTCAAAACGAAATGTAATAATCGGGCATTCCATGTAGACCGAAATGTGACTTTAAACTCTTTGGATGGGACTTATCTTCCCAAAAGTGTATCTAAAGTAGTTAGTTTATGTATAACTTCGTCAAAACACCGAACTATAACGTAAATAGCAAAGCAATCGATTCGATTCTATGAGCCCGGCAGGTTTATTACATATTGCAGCACTTTCTACTTCATATAAGCAAGAATAATCTAGTGGAACATGTGTATGTGTGTATGTATATATGTACATACATAAGTACATACATATATACATACGTATATACCTCGCATAATCCAGATATGTACTGTCCACGACAAAACATACTGATAGGAAGTTAAAATGCTCTTATTTTTATTCATCTATATAAGACCGAAGAGGTATCTAAATATTTTACCAAAATTTGTGAACTTTTTACCATAAAGAGGATATTTTAAAAGCGGGCGGATAAACACATCAGTCATGGAAAATAATTTCAACTTCTAAAACTGTAACACGGTAACAACACAATTTTGAGTTTGGGATAGCTAAATATATTTTTGCGAAGTTTTAATTGTTTTCGGACTTTGGAATTGTTTCCTGCAAGTGTAATAAATTTGTAAAAGTTTTCTTGGAGATACTACTAACTAGAATTGTTTTTGTTAGATAATTTCATAAAAATTATCTAAAAAAAAGCAGGAATAAATTCTATTATATATATAATTTATTTTTCCGATGGTTTGTGTTTCCTAACCAACACAGTACGGCATTTAAAACGTTTATTTTTGTATAATGTATAAATATATCATATATTTAAAGGTTTCTTTTTTATCAAAATGTCCGCATTGTAGACATTTATTCTTCGAGCAATATAATAGTATATTCAACGTTCTCTTTCTACCATTAAGAAACGTTGGCATTTGATATATAGGGTATTTAAAAACATCTCTCTCTGACATACTAAAAAATATTTAAACATAAATGTGTGTATTTAGAAAATGAACGCACCATGTTCTTATTCTTAAGCATAACTTTAGGAGTTTCTCTATAAGCCGAACTCTTTATAAAGAGTAGTTGTTTTCCGAAAAATCACATCAAGTACAAAATAATGCAGTTTCTTTAAATTCTCGCACTTACATTTATTCATTTATTCTTATTTGACGAATTCATTGACAGCGGCGCACAGAAAAAATCACTTTTATCAAAATTTAATCATATCCTTAAAGTGTCTAAAAATTAAACCATATTTTCATTGACAAAATTAGTGACATTTACCAAACATGTAAGTAGTCAGTCTAATTTAAGCGAATTCTCCTGAAGTTACATTCCAGTTCATACACATCCAAAGTTAACACCGATTTAATAACATCTTGAACATGTCAATTATCTGTAAGGGCAGTGCGATCAAACAACAGTGTTGTAATGGATTTATTTCTTATTAAGAAATTGAATGAAAATTTCACTTTTTTAATTTCATCGATTAATCCTTAGAATTATCAGTTGTCGACCTTAACAAGTAGTAAATAATGAACATATTACTACGACTTCGATACCACTTAAAGCGCCGTAGTGTGTACCATAGTACTGCTTTAATGTGGTTCGATCTTTAAAATTTATACCGAAATTAGCCTTTCAGAGCGTGATATCTATGCAATGATTTATCAATATATTTATTGTTCTTATACATACATCATTAGATATTCCATCGAAGTCAGCTGTTTTATTGCTCTAGACCCTAGACCGTGAACATGCAGATATGCCACAGAAAAACGGAAATTCCTATATCATGCAAAAAAAGTTCTGTAAATATGTGAGCCGATAATTAGATTATCTACATTTATTAATAAATCACATTAATTAATAAGCACATTCAACATATAAGTCTATTTCTCAATTCTTGCTCACTAAGTCACATAGAGCTGAATAAACGATATACATTCAATGGAACTAGGGAGTATTGTCAATTTTATTTATTTGTAATCAAATTAAAAAAAATTGTCTATATATTGATATCTTACTTATTTGTGTATATTGTATATAACTTATTTTGTTCTGTACTACGACTGTCTAGAGATACATATTAATTGTTAATTTTATTTAAACGATATCAATTCTTGCTCACTTCAATGAATAAACGATACATTCAATGGAACTAGGGAGTATTGTCAATTTTATTTATTTGTAATCAAATTAAAAAAAATTGTCTATATATTGATATCTTACTTATTTGTGTATATTGTATATAACTTATTTTGTTCTGTACTACGACTGTCTAGAGATACATATTAATTGTTAATTTTATTTCAGATATCAAGATTTAATCGACGAATTTGAGAATTAGTGGAGTAATTGGTGCAAGATTATCTACAATGCAGAATCGGAGTGTCCGAGAAGACAGTGAATTCATTATTTAAACGTATATACGCACACGTACACATTTGTAAATTACAAAGGCCCGTGCGGAAGAACGATATTGCTGCTGAAATAATATAGGAACAAAAAGTCAATCAGAAAATGCGATAGGTAGTTTAAAATAAATGTTCTATAGTGCACTCTAATTACGGAAAACGACTACCCCTCTTAAAGCTGTTAGTCCCATATCTTTTAAGCTGGTATCAATCTTTTGCTTAATCTGTCCATTCGTAAAATATCATTTTCTTGTACTTGGAGTTCAGTTCACACAGTTATAATACTTATTCTAGGTTGTACGAAATTTTCTTTCGGATAACATACTGTAAACTGATCAAATAGCTTTGATCTTCTGAGGTAGATACAAATTTATGTTTGTGATTGGTGACTTTTCCTGATAACGAGAATACATTGCATATACTCGTAATATAGCTTAGAAACAAAATCAAGAATCAACACAGATAACCTATAAATGAATTATTCTGACGCCTGAAAGACGGAAATCAGTATTTCAAAATAAAAAGGATTGTAGGCATTTTTATAGAAACATGGTTAAAATTATCATTTTATCTTGTTAGTCATCATCCACAACTTTATCCAAATGTAACCAATCAACCAATTTTCTGGAACATCTAAAATCATAAATTTTTATTGCCCTAAAGTTATAGCTGACACTCGTTTCATAAAACTCTACTCAGTATACCACAGTCAGCACTTTTGAACATATTTCATGCTGTACTTAGACGTGTTTACATTCTGCATTTATTTCATTCATTGCAATGCATTTTCATTTTACTTTAACCATAGCATCTCAACCCGTTTCCACATTTTCCTCCATAAATACAAAATTAAATTGAGTTGAGTAGATTACCAACTGTTTAGCCCATTGTATTTAAATATAAAGAAAAGGGAGGTTTTGGTCTTAAATGGAATACTAAAATATCGCAAGGTGTATATCCATGTATATCCACTACATACAATAAATCGTGTATCGTTTTTCCGGGTTGCCGTTGCTGTAAATCCTGATACATTTGCAAAGTAGAAGATTCCATTACCTAATCTTGAAACCGGACTGTTGGTATTAGGATTATAATGGTGGTGTAGGAAATTTCAATTTAATGGATTTTACCAAGTTCCCGTATTAATTCATTGCTCCCTTTTGCGCTGTTGTGGCTTATTACACTTCGTCGAATATCGCCCTGCCTGCTAAAATATAATGTTGAGTTGCAAACGCGCGAAGTTAAAAAATATAACTTGGAGATGGAATTTTAGAATTCTATATAAAATTATAGTCGAAATATTCAGCACTACTTATTATGACTATTTTTAAGTGCTTAAACCAACAGCTATTACTATTGCAAAAAAAACTAGTACGGCTAATTTAGAGTAATTTATTAATTATTTCCAAATACTGTGCATAATTACGTGATAGTACCTACAACTGTCTTCCACGTAATTATGTACAGTATTTAAAAGAATTAATAAATTACTCTAAACTAGCCGTACTAGTTTTCTTTTTGCAACATAATTAATACGAGTGGTTTATTGAATAGCTATTACTATGTTGACGCTAAAGGTGCAGGTTTTAGTTCAAATTGTGTTGCGATAATTTATTTTTTAGATATATTTCATCTAAAAATGTGTAGAAGTATCTAAAGGTCGATACTATCCAAACATGGCCTATAACCTCCCGAAGATAAAAACTGAGTCATAGTTTCTGAAAACCCGATGTTGGAGAAATTCAGAAGGGATTATGCATTATTGCCGACTTTGTTATTAGCAAACATCATCGGAACTAGTGAGCGATAATAAAATATTATCATGTTTGAATACCTTCTCGCCGTATTTTGTTGAATAATATACATACATATGTATGTATGTATGTGTATGTTTTATATTTATTGGAAGATATATTACTTTCCTTGAGGATAGCGAATATTTATGTCTCGTTGACCTAGTGTAGTATGAGCGAGTTGTAGGTACAATAATTTTTGGCGTCTATCTTATTGTTCGTTAACTCAGTTGTCACTACTGTTACTGCAGTGGTTTGTATTAGTTTAAATATAGACAAGTTATTGCTATAAATTATAACGACCAGACAAACTTTGTACGAGAAACAATAAAGAAGTTAAAATAAACAATAATACTTTACTTTGCTAAACCACTTTATTTATAAAGTGGTTTCGGAAGGTAGAGTATTATTTATTTTATATTACAAAATGTACCTCAAAGTAACGGCTAAAACCATCGATTATAAGTTAAAATAAATGTATAGATAGCTCATCATACAGTAAGATTGAGTGGATGACTGTCACTAAAGTAGGCTACGACTTATTCATAAATATTCGCCACACTCAAGAGGAGTGACGTCTCTGTTTATTGGTAGTAAGTTAGTATGCATGTGAAATTCCACAGAGCAGTGCAAAAAAGTATTTAAACATAGTACAATTCTTTTGTTGCCCACTTATTCCCATGCATGATTATTAGTGGAAGTTAAATTACCAAAAATATATTGATTTTATAATGATTTATAATACGTATCGTATTTTTGGATCCAAGATTCATACTAGACTAGCCTCTATTATGTTATTATTCGAATACATTTAAAGTTAACTTCAAAAGTTTATCTAATACTTCACCTCCTCTGATTTTAAGTTTGGGTGGAATTGGTGCTCAAAAAAGAGCGGGAGTTCTAAACGAAAGTAGTAGCTAACCTCTTATTATTTATTACATATTTCTCTTACTCGAACATATTTAACGTATACAATTTTTGCATTATATCATTATTAATAAAAGCTGAAATTATATTGGTGGTTTAAAGATGGAATAGTATACAAAAAACTGAAGTAATATACAAGTCCAGCTACCACATTTCTACCTTAAATCGAAGAGTGTCACTGCCAATATAACATAACATGTTTCGTCAAGAAGACAAATAATTCTTCTTGCTTTATATGCCGAAGAAATGGACAAACTAAATAGTGTTATTGCGGCGTTGGCACTTTCTGATTGGTCAATCAAATATAAGTAGCAGGAGAATGAAATCCTCTACACACGACAATGCTACTGCACTTATAGACAATGTTCTAGTGTTATAATAATAGGTCATACATTTTCTCATATTTAGCTTCGAATTGTCCAGTGCTTGACTGTACAGAATATCTTTCCACATACTCAGAGTGAATTTTCTAAAAATGTTAAAGTAGCTAGTGTGCCTGGCAATCACATACAGGGTGGGGTATTAGTGCGATTATGATTGACCTGTATGACTATGATTGACCTGTGTGGAATTTATTTTAGAATTACACGTTGCTGAAATGGGAAAATGATATGAAATAGTAAATAAAAAGTGTTAATAAGATAACATTTAATTATGAAACTAGAAAAAAAAAAAACAAAGAACGAATTAGAGCAATATTTATTTTTGTGTATTTATTTTTATGGTCTCTCTATGGTCGTCATCAGTCAACTCTTGGTGCCGATGCGTATAATATAGATGTATTTATTCTTCTGTTTAAACGGTATTGGTTCATTTAGATTTGTCATAATTCATAGTTTAAGTCCGACAAAACCAGAAAATTTCAAAAGCTTCTGTTCTTGGTTGTCGTCTAATAGAGAATTGCTGATGATGAAGTCTTTTTGCGAGCAAAATATTCTTATTACTTCCTCCCAATACAAATACCATATCAATCTACACTTCTAAACAGCAATAAAATTATTCTGTTATATCAAAACTTCAAGCTCATTCTGTCTCAGATAATACTTAAGAATCTTGACTACTAATTGTTTTGCTACTATTTCCATTGTAAACAAACTGCAACCGTAGCACTATAGGTACCTTACTATTTTTACTATTTACTCCTATACTTAATCTTATTATTGTTTCAGTTTTACAGCGGCACAACTAACCAGCTGTTTTTTCATACCTCTATAGCTAATTAGAATAACAGATCACATGACCAATCTACATCGTTTTAATAAGTGGAAAAACTCAAGGATTAATTCAACAATTCAATTGTTTTTTTTACCAATATTTTAGTCTGCAACAATTTGAAAAATTAACTGTTTTTACATTGTGTCGTGAAATGGTCACCCGAATATTATTTGCGGTTTAATTGTTTCTTGTCAAATGTGCTCATCGACCACTCAAACTTTTTGCTTTAAGCAATTATTTATTGCATATGAAACATTGATGCAAACTCACTCACCTACGGCTTGTGATTTTGATACATCAATGTTTCTAGTGAAATTGATGAAACAAAAAATGCTCGTTACTGTAGGCATATTTTATCGCCAAAATTAAACCTCTTTTGTTATTTGGCAAAATATCGGGCCTTCACGCTGATCTCCCCAATAACTCAAAAACCTCTAGAGATAGGTATAGGGAATGCAACAGTGGATCGAAAGACAATTTTTTTCTGCTTCAGAAAAGACAGATTTCAGATTTCTTCTTTAGTATTCGAATTCTGGTAGTGCCAGTTTCTACACCAGATATTTACAATCAAATTAAAATGCAATAAAGATAACGGAATGTTGCTGATCATTTCTTCCATTAAAGTTGCTGTAACTGTGGTTTAAATAAGGTAGTAGGGATAGTATGGTTCACTAGGATTGTAGGACATATCGTAAAAGTAGCTTTTGCGTTGGCCTCCATATAAAAAGTTAAATGTATTAGCAATTATTTGCTTATACACCGATTTTTCATTGTTAATTTCTATGGCTTTGTTAGTTGTACATACAATATACCTCAGTTGTCTTTTTGCTGCCATCTAAATTTTCTGATTTTAAAATATTACAGTTGAGCTTAAAGATAGAGATATAGATTAAATTAAAATAGATATTACATACATATATTTTTCACCATCATTCCAGTTCTGGCATTCGAAAAGAATGGGGTGAGGATTCGCATCTAGAGTGCTGATATGGGTAGGATTTCGTATTCCATTTTGCCTGTTCTGGTTACCTATCTGTGTATTAAAATAGCGTTAATGTTACCATAACAGTTTTATGGCAAAATTGTCCGCAGTTAAAGATATTTTACCACGTTTTCATAGATACAGTATCCATCCGTTATCTATATATTTTTCAAAAAAGAGATATGAATTACTAGTAGTACCATTTGATATCCATTGTAAAAACGATGATGATTATCGCCGTTCATTCATAAGTATCAAGAAGTTATGCATTTATCTTATGATTTGTTATACCTGTGTTCAGTTCTCCTTGTAGATGGTCTTTTCAACACTTGTTCATCCTTCTAAAGAACGTTTACCATATTAATTAGTTTTTCAATTGGATTTAAGAAGCTGTTAAATTTCTCAAGTTATTTTAAATAACTTTGGCTTTATCATCACAAAATATATTAACATAAAACACATGGCGATTATTATCTGATATAATATGATGGTATTCTCATATCACGAAGACACCACTTACCTGATATACGAAAATGGAAACAATACATGTGTAATAGGACTTTCATTATGTTATACTTTTGTTGTTCCAATTTTAGTAATTTTCGATTTACTGTTAAATGAGCGTCAACAATTTGTGCCAAATTAAGTAAATTATGCAGTTTTGATTAATAGGTTAGAATCCAATGAAACAAATTAATATTTCGTACAGTACAGAAATTATGCAAAACCAAAGAAATAACGTTATTTCCTTATTATAAAACTTCATATCAATAGACGATCTATCTAATGATGTTACGCATTAGAGTAGATAAATATATTATGTAAAGCGCAACATTAGATTTTCATTAGGTGCTTTATATGGTATTAAAATCAGTGCAGGTGTCTCGATTGATGCGTAGAGGATTTATAATTATTGAAACACTTCGAAATTACAAAGATTTCATATTGTTAAAAAAACTGTGTGTACAATAGTTTTTTTAGAAATATTGATTATGCTGTCTGAATTGTGTAAAATTTGTGGAGAAAGCTTTCGATACCTTAGATTTAAACACCTCTGTTAGTTAGGCCTCTGTTTACCGAAATGAAACAACTCAATTCTAAATCATCATTTTCATCTTCCATCTCCATAATGGTTGTCCCCTCTCCTTTTGATTAAAACATAGAGATATGTATGTATAAAACCTGCAGTACTATGCAAAGGAAAGCAGCACTAACAACGGCAGAATGAAAAGTACAATATTTGAGAAAATAATTATTAAATAGTTACAAATAATTAAATATAAAATTATGTTAGCTCTAGTAATTTGTTAAGCGAAGAAAGAACAATTAATGCAAACTTATGCTAGTATAATGGTGAGAATCTATTCGTACAAGAGAAGAAATACAAATAACAGAATGTAATACCTTTTCTATTACTTGGTGTTTACTATTTGTGTAAATATATTCCTATTGCACGATTAGTTTATAAATATAATGAAATTGCCGATAAACTTCGTATTTACTAACAAAAATTTGGCAGCTTAATAATATAATTTCACACATAAAATTGAATTGAAGTGCGATACTTTATATGACAATTATTAGGAATTTTAATAGCTACCTCCATTCCTTGAGGCAGTAATTAATCAGTAAATTCAAACGAGCCATTTCTTTGACAAAGCATTCTATAATCCATTAAGAAATTTTGAAAACCAATTTATTTCCTTTTGAACCAGATAATATACGTGTAATAGTCAAATCAAGGCGCTGATATATGCATTCTGGGCACAGTACTCTGTATCTTCTTTTCCTGATGAATAGTTCTGACCAATTCTTGTTGTATGTTTTGGCCAATAAATATAGATTGATTTTACGCTGTAGTGTGGTTTTGTATTTCGAATCGGTAAATTTTTCATCAATTTTGATTAATCGTCTAACTCGTGTGGAAGATAAAACTTATTGAATATTGCACTCAGTAAACTGCATTCCGTATCAAGCATGCATCGACCAGCTTTTGCGTTTCCTTCCACTAACATTCATTCCCCAAAAAAAACTAATTTCGATGAATGAAAGCAAATATTAAGCACTTTTCATTGGTTGTGTTGTGTAAAAGAGGCTAATCCTCTTAATCCAGACCGTATGAATAATCTTATCGGTAGTACTTGGATGCGCTTACATTACTTAAATATCCGCTACATCTCAGTTAACTGATAGCTAACTTCTGTTCATTTCAAAAACCGTATTTGATAAATGTCCATCTTTTTTAGACTGCTTTATGCCGAGACTTTTTTGCAGTCGAGAACTCACTTAGTATACTTATATTTTCTTAGAGTTCATATACCTATACAATACATTTATTTAATAGCAACGTGATTATGTAAGTTGACTTCAGATGCCTTCTGATAACATTGAATACTAAATTAGTTTCAAGTGTATATATTAAGTAAAATAAAAACTATTTCGTAGGAATTTGTTGTGTGTATTTATTCTTAAAGATGTTATACAGATGTTCTCTTTTATAGGTGTTTCAAGATTTATTTTATACTCCTTCACGACTATTAAAAAGTTTAATAAATAATATAGAAAGTGCTGCTTTTTTGTCGCGTTGTATTGCAGCGTCTGACTTGTTTATGAAAAAGCAAAAAAGAATATTAGTATAGCAAGTTGCAACAATGAACCTTCCTGCATATTTTCTAATGTAATAACTAAAAACGGCAAGAATTGGTTCGGTTCCAGCGGCAGTACATCGGGAGCGTTAACGGCGCGCGCCTATCGTACGAGTATGTATGTAGTGAAATATGTAGTTTGTAGGCAGTCATCATACGGTATTGTTGCATGATCATGCATTGCAAGTACGCGTACCTATAATTCGGTTGCAACGCATTTAAAATGTCGAAAGTTCGTGAAAATGCTTCAACGTGTTTGTTTGCTTATAAGGTAAGGTTGTATATTATGTCTGTGTTTTCATTAATTCTAGTATTAAGTTTCTCTAAATAACGCCCATATTTATTTCGGTAAAGCCGATATAGTCACGTCCTTGATACCGAACCACACTTGCGGTGTTTAGTAATAACTATAACGATATTTTGCGATAGCAATTTCTCATATCTTTTTGATCCTTGGGAATTTTTACTCTTAGAATCAGTATTTGCAATTACACAATTTAACTACCTCGAATAAGTTCCTTCCCTTTTTACTTCTATTTCCTTGTATTATATTTGAATACATTATGGGCTAGATTCTTGTTGAAACAAATATTTCTCTATAATTCTTCTACACTTAATGGTCGAACTAACTAGTTTCCAAACTATGTTTTCTAATAATTTGCTCTCATATCCATATGAAATTTAAAATCATTCAGTTCACAGTTTATAGATTTAGATGGGTCCCCATACAAAATCTATACAAAGTTCTTTTGTTGAGTTGCGTCAGAACGAATTATATACTAATATAAGTAAAAGATATATGTAAATATCAGTATGCAGACCTTAATGTCACAGTGTAGCTAGTGGTGATAATAAATTACTCTGTGAAGCGTGATGAAAATCTGACATGTTAATTGCCGTGATACTATTAAATTCGGAATGACGTCATTTTCGTGTGCCCTATTGTACTGGAGCTGGTTCTGCGTCCTAGAAACGATCGCCCTACCACCTGTTATTAGGATAGGTAAGTATTTAGATTTAATTGTCGTTGTTATCGTGGCCTTTAGTCTTTCCCTCTCATTAGAATAAGCGAAGTGAACCGTTAGAATGTGTATGCGGTTTAATATTAACCCAAGCGCACGAACAACTATTATCCTCAGAACTTGAAGGAAAATGCGAAATAATCTCCCTCATTGTTTTATTTAAACTAGTTTACAGGACAAGGGTAATATATTTGCATGATAATATAGAGGAAATCGTGTGGAAACTAGGACGAAGTGAACTAAATCTGAAACCGTATAAAGTTTGCTAGTCGTTGGCAGTTGCTTATGAAATTGATTTTTATCTATGAAAATGTGTACAGTAAACCCTTTTGTAACGAACTCCGTTCCTGCGAATTTCTGCAGTAAAAATATATAATTCATTTCACAACTAGTGACAAACTGTGTATTCCAAATTTTTAGAACCGGCAGATAACGCCAATGACACTAGTGTTTTCGTGATCATAATGTCGTGTGCTTAAAATGGGTAGGTGACATCATAAGAGTAATAATATGAATTCAATTAGTCCCTACGTCCTGGATAGTCATGCATTTTTAAACGCAGGTCTGTGCTTAAATTATTAATATAACTTATTGATAAATGAAATGTCATTTAATAAAGTGTTTTAACTGGAGTCAAATTAGTTAAATTATAATTTATGATATTTATGAATTAATAGTGACATGCGTCTTACAAGACGTAAGCACTTATTGAATACATGTTAGTATATTGTCATAGTTTGTCAAGAATAACAGCATTGTCAGATACATTACGATACTTGTATAAAAATTAAATATCGAAAATCATATTACAGTACAACAAAATAAGATCACATTCTTTAAAGCATAAAACTCTGTGTACAAAACGTTTATATTAGAGATAAATAATAAAAAATTAAATGTAGTTTCATACCAGAAATGTGCGCGAAGTATTACAAACAGAGATTTTATATTCATGTATATTCTAGAACATCGAAAACATGTAGAACATGTTTTTTTTCCCAGTATAATGTTGTGATATCGAATCTATAAATTCATATCTATTGTTAATCCCGAAAGGTTTACCATATCATGTTGGAGATTTCCTGTTAGAGGGTATGTATATTCTGGTATTAGCTGCTACACTATAAAAATGTATTAAGTTCATTTTACCAATCGTTACCTTCTCATAAATCTACCAACTTTTTAACCGGTCTAGTTATTAGCAACGAAGCATTCTCCATAAAACTTTATGTTTAAAATGTAACTGTCGTAAGTGCTTTGTGCCAATGGGCAATTGCTTAAGTGTTTTAATGTGGGAATATTAAGGATCTTGTAGAACCAAAACTCAATATCTATTGTTTTTAAAAAATTTATGTGTGCCTTATATTATTTTCTCCTTTTATGCTAACAGCTGATTCTCTGTCATATAAACTGAACGCTACCTCTCTTAAATAGCAAAGAGATATGACACTTTCTGTCAATCATAATATATGTACATCCTGAGGTAACAACTCTGGTTTTTTTGCGGAAACAACGTCAAAACTTGAATGTAAATTGTACATTATATTTTATTGTTTCTTAAACCTTAACACAGAAAATTTGAAATGAAACAATATTTAAATATTTTTGCATATATTTCAATATTAGTAGAGAAATTATGATCACACATGTACCGGGTGGTCAACTAAAAATGGCGTTCGGTCATATCTCAGAATCGGTTTACAGTAGAGCCTCGGGAAAAAAATATCTGAAAATTATTTAGGTAGGATGACTGCTAGATGGCGTAACTGAGCACCAACAATCTAAATTCTTATTTTACACAAACTAACTTAAGGTTTATCACACATATGAAAATCGGCACTTTCTAAAAATCCCGTACATCTTACACTGGACCAATTTTTTGTATTTTGTCAGATAAGAGGAGGGAAGGAGGGAAAACTTTGCTTTGAAGGGACCCTTATAACTCTAGTTCTATTTACCCATATTTTGAGTCTCGTTGGGAACAGCTTTACTCCTCCGGTCTAGTGCTTACAAATCGAAACCAATTTAATAAGTGACGTATATGCTAGAGGACGCAGTTTAAATTTCCTCGGAATTTTTGTTTTGTATCGAAAACATTAAATAGGAATATACATTTTTGACGAAAGATTAAAAATGAGTACTAAATTACCAAAAAATCAGCGAAAACGGTGTATCGCTATCTTTTACCTATGCGAAGATATCTTGAGAAACGTGTGAATGCTAGGAATTTTTTCTATAAATTTAAATTATTCTGCTTCCCCTGAACGGAATTTAGCAATTTGGTCTGATTAGAAAGGAATTTTCTTGATCTATATTTAGTAATGTAAACTGTTTAATATTAGTTTGTTCATCACTGCCAGAGGGTGTTAAGGAAATTCAAATATGTAAATGTTGTGATTCTTTGAAAAGGACAGTGCATGGAATGTTTGGTGGCCAAGAAAATAGACTATAATGGATTTTTCTTAGCCTGCTGTTACTGATTCAAATTGTTTAATATTATTGTTAATATTATTATTATTGTGACAGCTTACCGTCAGTATTATATTTGATACTCTATACTTATCTTCAGTTTTTATAAAGCGCTCATACCTTGTTTCTTGCAATCAAAATTCCCGTATAAAATTTCTGATCTGCTACTTACTTAACAGATTCAAATTCATATATACTTTTTGGTTTACAAGATTATTTTCTACGTAAGCCCAACTGTCTCCATAGAATTAAAGTTCTGGTGTTACTGCGGCAATTTAAGGTAATGTATCGATGTTTTTGCAAGAGACTGTCTACTTTATACCCAATTTAATTGTGTTCGTGTCGTTGTATAATATCATGTAATTGCGGCTTTAACATTGATAGCGAAGCATATATATTGTTTGTAGTTACCCACCAATTATATCGGGCTTGTTGAAACAACTATTTGTATTGCATTAAACTGTGATATAAAGTGTATTCCGCTGCTGCAACGGAACCGGAATGGCAACTTAGATTTAGTATTTCTCTTCGTAATTCTCCATAGTTTGAAGAGTTAATCTTGTCGTGATAGTCCACTGGTTTGGTTCTGGAATTAAAAATTAGAAGAGCGGTACTACCGGCGCCAACTATTTGAAATCTCCTTTCTTCAGAAATACTCAGCTTCCTTTGTAGTATTTACCCAGCTTGTGTCAATTATGCATTTAAATTTTGTATAAATACATAGCTTAGTTAATCTAATATAATATTTTGTGCTTTCTTAGAATATAATGCATTAAGCACAAATATTGTTTCGATCGATTAGTATATTCGTATTATCTTGTGTTCTGTTTTCACTTAAAATGCTCTTCTCCCAATAAGGGAGACGTCGAATTTCCGGTGCGCGCGTACTGCACTTGTTATTGTTACAACTGTTATATTCCAGTATTGAGAAAATCGTGAATAATATATTTCTAGTATCTTGTTTTTCAAGCGCCCCAGGTAGCACACAACGTGGGTGTAACGTTGGCTGATTGTCCGAGTTGTATTGGGCACGCGTTGGGCAACAATGTTGGCAGTATGTGAAAGTGTGAACATTTTACAACGTTGGTTTTATATCTTTAGGCGACATTGGCGTAGGATAAATTTTCAATACCTACCCGTTCTATTGGTGATTCGTCGGCAGCTGATGTTGGATGCTTATCGAGAGGATACATAGTAGTAACTACGGGAAGTAATATTGGGTATTAATCTTGTATGTGATATCTATACGATAAGACATACAAGATGCAAAACATATATGATGGTACATAGGTACACTGATCCGATGTTATTAATTAGTTTGCTGAATAAATTACAGCGATATTATACCAACTCAAAATTCGAGTTAATTATCTGTATATAATATATTTTCATATGAAATAAACTTGATTTAAGATATAAACTACCAAATTACAATAATTAGATCATAGATAATTTAATAGAAAACTTCTGTTTGAATTTTACATATCTATGTATGCAAGATGTTGATAATAGTTAAGGACATATATGTACAAGTAATGATTTGAAAACTGTTATAAAATCTACGCTTATGTTCAAATACTCAGTGTTCAAGACAAACATGCTCATAATTGTGTAACATAGTATATCTCGATATGATCTGCCTGTAATCAGGACATACATATATCGTAGATGTGTTATTTCATGTGACAATATATAAGGAAAACTTACTACAAATTTTATGTTTTTTTTATGTTTATGTTGTTAACAATAGTTAACATCGAATCATATACCCATATAACACCATACATGATCTGCACACACAATAAATAAAGAAAGTAATTACGATATTTTATTTATTAGTGAAACTAAAATTCAAGATAAATAAAAAAATAAGATGCGATATATCTTATTACAGAACAAAATTTATTATCTCTTTACATGTTATGGTATATAATAACTGAAATATCTTATTGAACTAAAAATATGAAAACATTATAAAACACTGACCTAATCGCGGAGATGTTCACAGCTCAGCTGATTCCTAATTTTTATCAGCAGCAGTAGTCAAAAATGTACGACCAACAGTAGCCTTTTCCAAATTACGCTCAGCTTTACCTTCATCTCGAACTGTGAACAAATGAAAAAATATTAACATATGTATGTATCTATCTTTAGTTTACGTAAAGTATTAGAAGTATACACCATGTCCAAAGTTATGGTAACGTGTTTACCATTGCAAACTTATTATTAAAGCTATGAAGTTGGTTAAATTAACAATGGCGAAGTATATCTAATTTTTCTATAAATCAGATATACTTGCAGCATATTACATTTTACGAGAAGAGTTAATAAATGGCACTCGCAGCAATAATTATTAAGGATGAATTAATAATCACAAAGAATGATTCATTTGGCAAGTAACTAGGAAAACCTGTATGTGATTGTTTATTCTACAATATTTGATCATTGCCTACTTGCACATTTGCACAATTATCAGAAAGTACTTTTCACTTGCTTATTTTTAATTTCGCAGTAGTAACTAATAAAGATTTTGTTCAAAATATTGATTTCTTTAAAAATATACAATATTCCATTAAAAAAGACAATGTGAATGCTTTTTTTCTGTTTTTCTATCATTCATTCTCATCATCATTAGTAAAAAGTATTACTAACTTAAGTAATCAACTTCATAGCTCGTGAACATTTTACTTTGGACACTATGTATATTTCATTCCAATACAGATCTTGAAATGAAGTTGTGGGGTTTGCTATGTATACAGTGTGATTACGTATCACTTTTTGGAAATTTTCTGATTGTTGATTTAATAATTTTGACTACAGTTATTCTTTAACTTTCGCCTCATAACTAGTCCTTTTCACTAAAATATCGCAGACAAATATTGAGACAGCATCTAAATATTATGTTTAATATAAAATTTGAATTAAATCGAAAATTATCTTGGCTAAATATGTAATAAAAAATAAGTTATTTTAGTTGATTATTTCTTAATTAGGAGGAATTTAAAAAAATACAATATAATAATAATGACTATCCACAATAATTTTTTTACATAAATACCTCAAGAATAATGCACAAAAATTAAATCTTACCTATAATCGCTTGGAAGATGTTCGTTTTATCAAAGGCTTGCTTCGATAATTTCTATCTGGAATTTTACAGCTTTTAAGTCTCTCAATATTATCTTTAAATAGTCTTCAATACAACCAGTACGGTTCAACTTATTCATCTCAGCTAACACGAGTATACCTGTAAATACCAATGCATAAATAAAAAACAGACATTACGTATACTGTAAAAAAACTTTTAAACTTCATGCGTAACTATAGAAGAATTTATTATTAAAGCTCTAGTATCAGTTTGTGAAAAATTAAAAAAGGCAATTATAGCTTACGATCAGTTGTCACAAATGATTATGTATAATTAGGATATCATACGCAACTCTGGCCTAACATGGGAAATAGAAAATGAAGCACCTGTAAATATATTTTGTAAGAAAGAAACCATGGCAATTATCAACATACTTACAATCAGCAGTAAGGACGGCTGGCATTAGTATACAAAATACAAATAAGTGTTGCGTTATCGGAATCTGACATATCTTTCAGGTTACTGGTATATCCAATGCTTCCTTAGTCACCAGGTTGTGGTAGCTCACAACTTTCAATCACAGCATGTATGAAAAACACATATTATATTACCTATGTCTATGTAAAGTACTTACCCGTCCATTGTTCTTATAACATCTTTCACAATAGAGGCTATTTTAAATATTGTACAATGCAGACGGTAACTCTTAACTATATAACTCTCTCTCATGACTAACAGCTGGGCTAATAAAACCACAATAAAACGAATAAAATCGAATCAACAACACAAGCTTGCATATGGCGGTGTACCTACACTCACTGTATTTCGATCAAAATGTCGATTGCGGAACGATGCGCATGCGCATTACATTTGTTACATTTGAACTCTCATATGGCTCACAATGTATGGGTAATATGAACAATAATAATATTTTGTAAGTTCATGATTTTTGAGATAAAAAGGAATATAAAACAAATAGTGCCTTTTAAAAAGGAAAAAAAAAAACGTCACATGGTAAGATTTGAACCGGGGACCTCGTGAATGTTACGTAAGAACTCTAACCACTAAGCCACGGGATCAGCTTTGACTCCGCCCTCGCTTCGATTGTCGTCTGAAAACTTTTATGCGACATTCAGCCAACAAAACGATCAAAAGCCAACGAACATGGAACGTTGCAATGATAAGTTGAACCAACGTATTTTGCCGATATTTAACTTATGTTGGATATTTATCGTTTGTAGACTGTGACTTTGCGCCAACTATATTACGTTGGCCCGAGCTATCGCCGACACTTAGCCAACGGACTGTGCTACCTGGGGCATGAATATTTCTCATGTTCGATTTTATTTTCCAGCATATTGTGGATGCATTCGAACTTGATCATTTGAACGTCATGATTTCTTGAAGAATCCTCGTTACTGTCTGGTAGTTGACTCTTACTTGTCTCTATATAGACAAGTAAGAGTCATAATGTTGTAATTCTTAAAATATTCTCTACAGGAGGTCAACGGAGTTAGATCTAGCATGCATCTAATTATACGCTTCTGCAGTACAAACAATTTCTTCACATTAGTACTGGAACCGCAAAACACAATCCCATAACGCAGACGCGACTGGACGTATACGACGTAAAACATCTTTAAACCTTGGAAGTTTACCTGATCTTTAAGATTTTTAATTGCATATATTGCTGTACTCAATCGATTGGCCAAATTGTCACAATGCTTCTCGAATCTTAATCTGCTGTCCAAGTGCAAACCCAGAAAATCCACAGACTCCTTCTCTGGTACAGATTTATTAAGAAGCCGTACATACATGCTACAAGGAATGGATACCGATGATGATCTAAAACGTAAGAGTCCTGTTTCATCAATATTTAGAGTTACTGTTGTGATTACTCCAACTTATCATATGCTCAACGACTGCACACGTCGAATCCGAGAGTCCAAGGATCGCTGAAGCAGTAACAATGAAACTAGTATCATCTGCATACTGTGATAATATGCACGCGTCTAATGGTGTTGATAAATCGCTGGCGTAAACTAAGAATAAGGTGGGGCCCAAAATGGAGCGCTGAGGAACACCTAGGTTATTATAAAACATAGATGATTTGTAAGTCATCTTTACATTATCAACTTCAGCACATATGGTTACAATAGTTTGCCGTTCCGACAAATACGAAGAAATCAAATCGTACGCAACTCCACGCACGCCAAGACCACCTAATTTGTTCATTAATATATTATGATCCACATTGTCGAATGCTTTGGATAAATCGAAGAAGACACCGGAGGCAACACTTTCCCATGTAGTGCTTCATACACAGGCTGTAATGCGCGGTAAATGGCATCAGTAGTGGACATTCCTTGAAGAAAACCGAACTGTGTCTCAGGTATTAAGTTACTCTGACTTAGATCATTCATTAGACGGACATGAATAACTTTCTTAAATATTTTTGAAAAAACTGATGGCAGAGATATCGGCCTATAATTCCCTACGTCATGAATATCTCCCCTTTCCTGAACTGGAAGCATTCTATTTATTTTCAGAATGTCAGGAAAGGAACCCTCCGACAAACAAAGATTAACAAGAAACATCAACGGTTCTATTATGGACGATGAAACATGACTCAGAATGAAGCCCGGAATCTCGTCAGTTCCAGCAGACGGTTTCCCGGACACACGGCTAATTCTATTCGCGATCTCGTATCTATCTGTAGGCACAAGAAACAAATTTCCGCCATACTGATAACATGCTGGGGCAGAATTTGATCCTGGTACCGTGTCAGACGAGAATTGTTTTTTAAACAAATCCACTACTTTTTGGGGATCGACTATCATATCCCCTACTTCATTACCCCTTTCGTTCCCGAATTTATATCTGCACTCAAAAAAAATATTTCGGGTGTTTATATTAGATATTACTTATTGTACTTGCTATAAATTACGTTAATTACGTTGTTTCCGTATTTCAACCTATTTTAATTATGTCCATTACAATGGACAGTGGGACTAAATAGAAGAATATTTTATTACATTTACATAGAAGCAGCCTGTGCAGCCTTAGGGAACCACTGTCCATCTTGGTGGACAAACGAAATTGAGGTTTTCTAATTACTACCCATTGCAATTGACACATTTACATATGTTATACACATTACCTACACTTTTACTATAATAATACATGCAAAAAAAACCTTTAAAAAATATGTTTGATATATATATTTGACATTTTTACATACCGTGTTTATTAGTAGCCATCTTTGCTTACCGGCCAGTCCAATCTTCACTCAGCACGTAAGTTTGAAATTCGTTTACACAGTGTTTTACATGAGTAATTTTTTATATGTTGGTTGGTTCGGCAGCTTTGCTGTATTGCTTGTCTAACTATCGCTGCAACTCTTGTTGTGTAATTTGTGTGTGTATAGATGTGTTCAATAGCCTCGTTACCGCACGTCGCTTACAATTCCGCATTGTTAATCACTTAACTCCAAATACTAAATGGTAAATTCATCGAAATATAACTCTCCGAGAAAAATGTCACCGTTTGCTCGGCGAATTGAATTCAAACTCAGTGATTTTTCACATCACTCGGTAGACGCCTAACCACTGCGGCTACCGACCCATTTAAAAATAGTAATAGTTTAATTGCCACTTGTAATAAAAACATTGTTTATTACTACGTTTAAACTGCATAAAGTTATCAATGAAGTCGTATGGCAATAATTTAATGGAAAGATAAAAGCTGTTAATCTAACCAAAATTAGCACCTTGTGTTCACTTGGCACATGTATTAAATCAAAAATTAGCGAAATAAAGCTTTGGAAACCGTTACTGAATTTTAGAAAAAAATTATGTCGTAAAATATGAACATTCTAAGATAGATTTAAAGTAGAACGATTTAGCGAAATGAGAAAATGTTTGAAAAACTTGTTGAAAATGGTCACGACGTTTGAATAAACAATATATGTGTATCATATTGTATTCAAGCCAAAGTTGACTGAAGTGAAAGTTAAAGTAATAAATATTAACAATGCGTCAATTACGGAGGGCATCCATTCCGCGTGGGTTATTTTTATGCCTACATCTGTAGACCAACTTTAAATGTTGTCACTCAACTAATGTCATGGAATTTTAGGAAACTACAGAAAACCAAATTCAAAGAGAAAGAATCACGATTCAAACCCTGTACTCCAAGACTAGGAAGCAAATATACTAGTCACTATACCAATAACCTGGCTGAAGTACCAAATTAATGCCCGTCACCTAACTAAAAACTGCCTTTTTGTTAAGCCGTTAACCTCATTTCATTGCATGTGATAATAAGTTTCATTCCATTAATCCATATTAAAGCTTTTATAGAAGCACGAAAATTCTTCTGTATGATCTTTAAATCAATACGAAATCAACCATTATAATCTTGAGATATAGAATAGATTTCTAATGAAGATACATTAAGTTATATACCGTACCCATATACAGATCAAACAGCCGCCCTATAGTCGGGGCATCGTATGTCGGAAGCATTCGGGAGTAGAGAAGTAGGGATGCATTAGTAGGCTTAACTGGACAGCGCACAGTTGTATTGTATTAGCGAGATAAAGTAATTCATGCTATCGTAAATATACGATTATTATTGTTACTATTACTGATGCTGATTGTTTGGTAATTCATTATGGACATTTTTGCCCTTCAACATACAAAACAACATCATCGTGGTTACTCAATAAGAGATATTGTACGCCTATTTAACGATGAGTTCCAACAAACTATTTGTTTTGAAACAGTTCGTCATATAATCAATAACTTTGAAATGTGTGGCTGTTTAAATCCGTGTAAAACTTGTATTTACAGACGAATCTTCGTTCGCTTCACATGGTCGACACAACCCAAGTGTTGCAAGGTATTGGTCACAAGAAAAGAGACCTTGTACTTATGACGCTCGAACACAATACTCTGCAAAATTAAGTGTTTGGGCTGGCCTATTACATAACAACATAACTGGGCCATTTAATTTATTTAATTATGAACAGAAATTATTGTCTTCGTTACGTGTGTAATTGCTTCTCTTATTTGTGACGAGTTCATCATCTATATTTTTATCACAAACTTCTGTTTAGTTTATAAAGTTTATAGAAATTTTGAAAATAAGCAAAGAATTATTGTATTGTGCATATATGTATTGAACAGAATACAACCGTGCGGTCTCGAATGAAGCGTGCATCTAACTATCTACTAATACATCCCTACTTCTCTATTCCCGAATAGTTCCGATATACGATGCCCCGACTATAGGACGGCTGTTTCATCTGTATATAAATTTATGTTACATCAAGTAAATATCTTTAGTTTGTCTAAAATTTGTTTACATATTAAATTATATGTTCGAAAGCAATACTTTACATGTCTACTAATTGTCAACTATTCAAAAATTATACCCAAATTAGTTCTGTGGAATAAAAAAACTAAATAGCTACTATAATAATAGCTCTTTCCATTACGTTAGACCCTTTATAAGTACTGGATTTTGTTAATATCGGAATCATTCAGAAGTTTAAATGTGACATTCTATCAGTTTGCTCTCGAAGCAATATTGAAGTTAATTCCTTGTAGAATGTAAACGCATCTAATTCCTAACAATAATCCAACGAATATTTTCCACTAATTTGTTAATAATCAATCCTCAGCAATTCGACGGGAAACCAGCGGGAGAGTAGGTACGACGACAATACACGAAATATGTGTGTATATTGTAGAATCATAAGTAGTGTTGGCATCTATTGGATATTAATTACGGCACATTAGACATCTCGAATGAAACCACAAATCGAAAGCTGCTTACACCGCACCGTATGGTATATGTACAAGTCATCATTTGGTTTGTAGTTGTAGTGTTATGGATAACAAGTAATTTGTGACAGAGTCGGTACAAGTATACTACGTTGGAGATTTGATGCATTGCTTCGCCAATAAAATTTGTGAACATATTAATTATAACTGACGCACCTGATGTACGTATATAACTTTTTAGTACCATTTGTATGTACAAAGTCGCTACACTAGCCGAAAAGTTAAAAAGTTTTCGATTCTTGTTTAGAATTAGTTGCTATAATTTTTTAGCCAAATACCTATTGTAGTTGCAGCTTTGGGAAAATGTATTTTTATTTGATTAAATTTAGCACTGTGGAATTGTAAAAATGTCAGACACTTGTAAGCATAATCGTAACCTGTTAAAATGGCTCAAAGTAAAAAAAAAACACAAAAAAGAGTCGCAATATCAGTTTAAGTTCAGCTGAAGTAATGCTATTACCTTAATATTTCCGTGTTTTAAGATATTAATAGTTATCTATAGCATCTTATGTTTTATAATAGCACGTCTTCCTATAATCTACAGAAAGCACACAAATATACCTAAAAAAGTACAGGAAATAATTTGTAAATCCAAAAACGCTCCATAGCCGATGGTTTTTCTCATTTAAATAAGCAATGCTTCCAAATTATTAATGTGTGGTTAATTATATTCCTTGAAAACTGTATTTTACTGATAACTAAAGCTGCAAATTATGTTGAAATAATTTGAGTATTCAATTAATACACTATTAAAAAGTCGTATAAACCACGAGTGATTTTATCACTTATTAAAATTCACACGTGATTTTTTCGCTATAAAACGGTTGTCATTGGCTGTTACTAAGGAATTCCAACTGTGTGATTGGTTGATAGATATGTGAGTGATATAGTCATTGAAAAATATAAAATATAAACTGTCTTACTTAATGTCACGTAGTTAATATTAAAATATTCTACCAATTTATTGGGACCGCCATATGTCAAAATAACTTATTGCAAATCCGAAAGTTCTCAGTAGTACAGTGAGATCTACATTTTCGTAAAAATCAAATTTTCTCCAAATTGGTATAATAAATAAGTATAGGAAAGTATTAACAAAGTTATCCTAACATAGCATCTAGAATCTGAAAATGAAACATAATACAGAGTGTTAACCCAACTTTGATATGTTATGCTGTATATACTCCTCGTCGCCCTGTATTTTGGACTGAAATTTTAAACTGATGCCTTTTAGCGTTTAGGCGCAACAGACCGACGGAATAGTGGTGATTCCCCCTGTATATAAGTAAACAGTATTTACAGCTACAAAATCCATTATATTGTACCAAACTACAACAGACCATAGTTTTGCGTTCCCCTTTGTTGTCTAGTTGCTATTCATTTGATCAATATGGGATCTTCTAAAATGTTGGATATTACAGCTTACTATTATTATTCCTCAGCGTCTTTCATATTACCTTCACTAAGTGAAGTATGGGTATCATCTTCGTCATACCATTTCGTCAGAGTTCCTCCAAGATCTGGATCAGTAGATTGCAAGTTTTTCTGTACCATGTAGTGGTTGCAGAGCTACTTTTCAGAATCTAACGATAATATAACTTCTAACTATAATTGGTATCCTTTATTTATAGTAGTAAAAATATCAGTTTTTTAAAAAATTATTAATATAAGAATAATACCAGTTCTTTAATTGCAAAATTTATTATTTAATAGTGGTTAGGCGGCTGAATAAGGACGATAGGTGCAGTTCTTGAAAAGTTTAATCCCGGATAATTGCTTTTGATGCTGTCACAAAGCCATTGAACACAAATACACACACAAAAACTAGAGTTGCAGTGATAGCCAGACAAGCGATACAGTTTACGAATGCAATGCACCCACCACATATTAAAAAAAAAAAAAAAAAAAAAACAATTTGCATCGAATAAAACTATATATCTGTATTGAAAAATGAAAGTGAACTAACAATTAATATAGTTATGAGATTACTGCTACACAGGAGACGGCGAGTTCTCTTAGTTTCATGGTAAACACTAAAGGGTTCTCAATGGGATTGTCAATGAACATATTTTTTGTTTAAATGATAGTTTGTTAATAAATATAAACGCTTTGTTCCTCTGGATCCCGTTCCCCTACTCTATTTCGCCAGAGGTTTGCGATAGGATTTAGATCCGGTGATTTGGCATAACATCGATTTCTGGAAGTTACTACCGCTCCTACTGGCTGAACAACAGAACTGACATACGCAAATTTAATATATTCGTAATTAGAGTAAGTATTAGAGTGGTAGTATGTATTTTTCCAAAATATTGACGTGACTATAGTATTTCGGTCGATGACCACACTGGTTTGTTTCTGGCAGTAATAAGAAGTTTCATTTCCGAACATTGTGAAATGTTTGGACGATTCATACTTTTACCAAATTTGCTTTCCAACTGACTTAACTACAAAATCAGACCATATATATGAACATAAGTTGAAGTTTTTTTTCTTGGGTAGCAATGAAACGTCAATTAATTGCGGTTCTTTATTTGTATTACTAATATTTCGCATACATTGTATGCTTCTTCAGGGCTTAAAATTCAAAGAGAAAAAATAAACAGAAATTCATTTTTAATCTTTCCTCAAATTGTCAAATTTTCGAAAGTACATACATACATGGTGTATTGTAGGGTTTAGCTTAAAAGTTTTAGTTAAAGTCACAATTAAAATCATTAAAATAAAACTATGTCATCTATGAAAAATTAAATTGATAAAATTTACAAAATAAAATGTTTTTTAATAAAACTGACTACATTTAAGGAATACTAAACACCATGCTGTGTTTAGTATTCGTATTAAAAGAAAACACTTCAACTCTTTTTTCCAACGGCAAAGACTCCTTGTCTTGTCTTACATATTTCTTCCCAAGGAGATTTATAAATCCTTGGAATAATTATAAAAAGTCCTTTGCACAATTATACTTAAAGTATTGTATTACAATAATTTTGAATAAAACCAATTACTGTTAGTAATCCAAACTTTGAACATTTTGATTTCGAAATGGTTCGTTAAAAAAGAGAGTAATTACTTTAGCAATGTACTACCAAGTTTTATTTGTTACATTTTTTGTGTGTTGTTGGTGCTTAGTTGCAGTGACTCCGTAAGCTGTATCGCTTATATGGCTATGACTGCAACTCTCGCGGTATAGTTTTTGTGCATTTCGATGTGTTCAAATTGCTATGACAGCATTATATCGCCTTTTATAATGCCGCGCTGGTAATAACTTTGCTCCCAACTAAGGAATGGTAAGTCGATCCAGATTTCAATTCTTCGAAAAAATGTCACCGTCTCTCCAGAGTATTGAAACCCGTCTCCTGTCGTTCTGCCACAACGATAATCAGCCAGCTAACCACTGCGGTTATTGACCCCTTAATTAGAAGATTCAATACCATTGCCAATACCACTTATTTGAAGGCATATTTTTACTTCAAACCTATATACCAGTGAGTAATAGTATAGACACAAACAAAGATGCTTTTCAAGTAAGAATTTTAGGTCATATACCATACAAGAAAGCGTTCAAATAGCTGTATGTGCGTATTGTTATGAATCAAAAAAATAGTTCCTCTATGTAATTATACATAACAGTTGCATACTAAATATTAAACTGCAACTTACATATTAAATATTATACTACCTCTTTTCTCCGACTGTATTTGCCAACAGAGCTTAAAATTAATTAAATTTCTTCCACTGAAGAAGTTATTTAACGAAAACATATTATTATCTGTTATGGAATAAATTGGTATTTAATTATTTATTGTTTTATTGACCTCTAAGTGGAAATAAATCAGGAATTAAAAGGTTAATCACGAATGTTGAAGAGTCAACTATGAACTTGTACACTATGCTCCCAGTGGTTTCGGTTTTTTGGTGGGGCTGATTATTCTTATAATTCAATATTTATTGTATACCGCTGGTATTGAATAAATTAAGATCTATGGATCTTCTTAATATGAGCATAACTTGTGTTAAAGCGACGTAAGCGAAATAAGTTTTAATTTATAGGCGACAAATTGATTGAACTGTACGTTGTAAAGATATCCTCGCCATATTATAAGCTTTTCAGTGGCGAATTATTTCACAAGCGAAATTACACCAACGAAACACGCTGTATACAACACATTAATGAATCAGTATTGCAATTATCGTAAATCCGCTTTCAAACCTGATTAACATCACATTATATGTACTGTTACTAGATTATAAATCGAAATTTGCAGAAGGAGGAATGATTGGCCATAAGTAGTGTAGTGTATACGGTCCAGTATTCAGATCTGTCTGATATTGCTTGTAGCACTTCGGGGTGAATACTCTAGTTTAGCTATCATTTCTCGTTTGTATCTAACCAACAGCGCAATGTTATTTATGGCGAAGTGATCTTGTACAAAGCCATGGAAACATATTTGCGTATACAATTTATACAGCAAAAGCGGCACTGGTAGTCTTCTCAAGTAAGCCGCTGCAGGTGCAGCCACCACAAAAACAAGAAGCAGAAACTTGCTACTACGATAAACACTTACTGTTATTCAAATTAGAAACGAATATCTTGATTGATTGCTATGAAGGCCAGTCTTTAATTATCCCTCACACTGCGGCTCACTTGGCCTATTGTGTTATTTCTACCTTGATACCATTTCACTCAAACAGATTAGTTCCGTCGGTCAAGGTTAGAAACCTATTTGGTAAATCTTTCTCCATTAGTAGATCAAACGCGCTTTGCATGGCAACCCTACGGTGTCTTAGTGCTACGCATTCGAAAATGATATGAGAGGTGACCTTGTTGTTTCTAGCCAGAACAATTAGGTTTTGCAGACATTCCCATACTAGTTTGGAGGCTATGTAATAAGATGCTAGGGCCTCTAAGGCTGTCCGACTGTCAGAGAGAAGGCATACCGCCTGCCCTCCCGGTTGGCAACGCAGAGTCTCCAACGCGCAGGCTTGTATAGCATATATTTCTGTTTGAAATACCGCTGTGTATTGCCCAAGTGGTTCACATACCTTGTAACCCTGGTTTTCCTCATAGACACCAACGCCAGAATTAGTAACTGCTCTTGACACAAAACTAAGGCCTTAATATTAACTTTATTCATGAGCAGGAGGAGAAGTCAAAGTACAAATTATTTCTTATACTTATAAATTTCAATTTATTGTTCTATTTCTGAAAACGATTTGTGTATACAATTCCAACTATCAGTATCCAGTAGGTACCTTTTTACCATTAAAGATTATGTATAATGTGTGGACACTGTGTATGCATGTGAGAAATATTTCTCAAAATTGACAATACTGCAGTTAAAATCATGTCTATCAAACTACTACACTACTAGAGGCCACAGGCTCTTGAAGAAAGCACAATGTTCTGAGGCAAATCCGAATTTATAGCTTAGGTTTTTGCTAGCAATCAAATGCAAAACAAAAGGAAACATGGCAAATGTTCATGCCTACCAAAATTGTATGTAATGTATGGTAAATAACAATGAGTGATGAAAATAATTATTATTTACAAAACTGAATTTTATATTATAATATGTGCAATAGAAAATTGGAAAAAGAGTTCGAGCGGACTAGAAACTTGACATCTGTTTTTAGAATTGTTAAGAGGCGAGGTATTTATATGAAAAACGGAAACAGCTCTCATTTATTTTGAAGCGGTTAGCGTAAAGTCTCGTATCGTATTGTACACACAGATACCGTACCTGATGTTACTGTGACAGTATATAATATTCACAGATCGGTTGAAGTACGTAGTTGCACAAAGCTGACAAAATTACAGTCTGAGGTTGATTGAAATATCATTATAGGCTGTATAGTATATTTGCATATTTCGCAACCGATTCTTTTTGAATTTATTTATAGTTAATTAGCTTTAATTTTATATCCCTCTCTCCTTGATTTTTGATTATATCGTTACTTAAAACCTAACTTTGGTATACTTGAACTATAGCGTAAAAGTAAACACAGAAACTAGTAGAACAAAGTGAAAGTCAACGCAATGGACCTGCAACCAACCCAAGCGCCTTATATCCTTCCGTATTTTATTTGGTGTCTTAACGTAATATAAACTACATAAGTGACTGCTGTAGTATATTGTAGTTCTAAATATCGTTTTTGTTGGATGTCTTTATTACCTATTTCTATCGTTACTCCTTCATTATATTTTAGTTTAAGAATCGGTCCTTCTATTTAGTACCACTACTAATTCATAAATGCATATATTTAAAAGTATTGCTCAAATGACATTGTATGTGAATCAAGCATTCAACACGTTCTATAAAATTAATTGCAGCGTCATAGACGTTTTGGAGAACTACTATAGCGCTTCGTACTACCAAAGTTTTTTGTTGATCGTTGATTAAGTCATATTTGTTCAACAATTGTAGTAATCTATTTAATATACCCTACATGAAAATCTTAGAAAAGACATAGACAACACGTCAAAAAACATCGCTTTTTCGCATTAGCATTACCATAACTGACATTCTTTTCAAAGTATGTGCAAATAGATGCAAAGAAACAGATCTACCAACCCTGTTTATAATTATTCCATTGCATAAGCAACCAAAATCACAGCCGGAATACTGTCAAGTATAGGAGAACATTTATTCATGATAGTGTTCATATCGGGATCCACAGAAGATCCGACAAACACGTTATTTTCAATAGTGTTACAGCAAAAACAAAAACATAATCCTATTTTGATATTTTCTTGATAACTTTTAATGAACATATTATTTACCTTGATTCGGTATATATTATATAGTGAATGTTGTGTAAACAACTCAGCTGACAAATCCTAAGGAAATGTATTTACGTATAATTTCTGAAAGCGTTCACTAGATTAATGCGCCGAATACTAAGTTAATCCTCGTTACATGTTGGATACAATCTAGTATGTAAGGTACGTACATACCTCACTTCAGCTGAAGTTTATGTGTACTAGTTACGTGCTTAACTACTTGTAAAATGAGTTCTTTGAAGTGTTGTCGGTGGATGTTGATAAACAACCCTTGTTTATCTACACTTTGCTCTTGCTCAACGATTTCTAGCTTCTCTAATTAAAAGTAAACTTAATTATTGAGGTAGCAATATCATCACGTACCTAGATATATTTACGTAGTTATAAATATATGTATACAAGTATAAGTATATGTATGCAAACTGTCCGAGGTGTATTTACCGTCACTGTACTTTAATATACAGAGTGTATATAAAGTATGGAATGTATTCGTTATATTTCAAACCATAAAATATTCTGAAAACTTCTTTTACAGGTTGATTTTTGTTTCCAATTGTACATATTGTTCTGTATTTTATTTAAGTTGTGATATCGCTATTGGTCCGCCATGACGCATCGATATTTTTTAAAATTAGAATCCTATGTGTTTGTTCATCTAAGTAGTCTATGTGAAGTACCGAATTCAAAAATGTATAACATATGGGGCCTAACATTGCTAGTTTGGAAGATATTACCACTTCAAAATTAGTATATTATCAATAAAGATGCCGATTTTTGGTGCTACACATAATCGGCAGGTGAGGTTTATCTATGCAAATAATATACTAGTTGCTTCTCGGTCACGGCGAATACAACAGATTCCATCGTATAAAGTATACTAATAAGATGTCAGAATTATCGAAAATGAGAATTTTGTGTAGAGTAGAAGTACTGGCTGTACAACGTTAAGATCCAGTAACAGGGAAAAAGGATACTAGGATGGCAGCCGTTTGGAATAAAACAATCCTTAATCACTAATAATCCCGAATATGTGCCAAGAGTGCGGGAAACGAAACTCATAGATTAACAATAAATTACAGTAAGATTTAGCGCCAAATTAACAGGAAATATTGTTAATTTATCTAATTTACATATACCACAAGACATTCAAGATTTCTTATCATTAGGTTATAAGTTTGGATTGGCACCAACCAAACGGGACATTCACATAGGCAAACTTCTAGCTGATCTAGAACACATTATAAACTTCGCCCCCCTTGAACGCAGAGATTTTCTAAGGTTACGTTCTACCAACATCATCACCAACTTCCTGTTATACAATGAATCGTTTAATTCCTGTATTAATTATCTTCAATCACAATTTATAAGTCTCAAAAATACACTAAGATACTAAGAGAAACAACGGTAATCCGTTGTTAATCATGCCAGCTGATAGGGGTCAGATAATAGTAGCCACCAATAAGTCAACATATGACTCAAAAGTCAATGAACTATTGGAAGACAACAACGTTTATGAACTTCTAGCACCATTCAACGTAAAAACAACCCGTCTTATCAGTTGCTTGAAACGCGACTCTGTTATCGATGACCTAACTCATAAAAAAATGACTTGCTACAATGGCATTTGCTCTAAGTTCTATGCTCTGGTAAGAGTACACAACCACGGTTTCCCTGTCAGACCGATAGTTTCCTTTATAGGTTCTCCAACATATAACCTTTTATCATTTGTAGCAAAAGTTCTTACACTTGTATTTAGCAACAGAACCACCTTCAACATTCCCGACTCATTTACCTTTGTAGAACAAATTAAGAACCGCACCCTCCCTTCTAACTACATATGTAGTCGTATCATTGGATGGTGTATCTTTATTTACCAACATTTTCCTACAACTTATGATTGACATTCTTGGCAAAGAATGGGATCTTGTCACACCCCATACTAATATAACCAAGACTTCGTTTCTTGATATAATACATTTTCTTTTAGATTCTTGTATTTTCAACTTCAATAGCAGATTCTTTAAACAAAGATTTGGTACACCGATGGGTAGCCCGTTAAGTCCTATCTTGGCTTGTATCCTTAGGGATGAACAACTCCTAAATTGTATTCCTAAACTTCAATTTCAACTACCCTCTATAATTCAGTTCCTTTCTTAGACATTTTGGTAATTAGACAACCCAACCAACAACTAGTTTTAGACTCGTATACGAAACCTACGTTCTCAGGCCGATATATGAATTACTTCTCCAATCATCCTGTTAATATGAAAATTAACGTGATAAGAGCTATGAAAAATAGAGTCAGGACAATCTCTATCTTTTTTCCCTGCTTCTGGATCTGAAAATTTTATTTTCTGATAAAACGCGTACATTGATACTTGGCTTTCCAGATTAAATATACACAGGCAACGCAATAAAATGCAAAGTCTGCAATGTAATGTTAATATGCAAAAGCAGGCAAAAATGTGAAATTCACGTCAACAGTAAGAAGCCTCGACGCAATAAAAACTACAGTGGATTAGTGTTTGAACTATGTATTACTTTAATTCTCTGTAATTTACCGCTTAACTTACTAAGTAATGAAGTATTTCGTTCATTTTGGAAAAAATACGGTAAAACACCGGACCGAACAACAGTACAATCTGCTCTTCCGTCCGTCCGTGAACGTCTTGAATGTAGAATTAAATCTAAATTGAAATCTAATAAGCTGTGGCTATCTGTGGACAAAACAAAACTCTGTAAAAAAATCGGTTGTTAATATTATGGTATATACAATGGAA